>CM077149.1:90025525-90280927 GCA_039583875.1 Platanthera guangdongensis
TTGCAGGAGCAGAGCAGGAAGAGTAGCAGAAGCAGACACAAAAAAAACAAGCATCAAAAACAAATGCAGGGGCAGAAGCAAAGCAGCCCAGCAGCAGCATAAAGGCTGGCTTCATAAGGCATCTCCCCCTGCCTGGGATGCAGATACCTCTGCATCAAGGCACACTGCTGGTGGGGCTGCTAGAGAGGAAGGAAGGAGGAAGCCTGGCAGAGAGAGCTGCCACTGACTGTTGTAGAGGAGCTAAAGAGGCTCCCATGAGAAGAGAGAGCCTGGGTGCAAGGAGCTCATACAACTGGTCAGCAAGGGCTGGGAGATCTTCATGCTCAAGAGCAGGAGCAGAGGTAGAGGAATTGGGATGGCTAAGGATGCTGAGAGGAGGAGGGCTGAAGGTGGAATGAATGGCTCAGGAGAGGGGATGGTGGAGATGGAGGATAATGGGTTGGAGATGGATGGAGTGAGTGAAGGTGGGTTGGGCAATAATGTGGTGGAGAAGGTCTTGGAGAGAGAGGTGGAGGGAGAGGATGGTAAATCTGGAGGAGAGGGAGGGGGAATCATCCATGTAGGATTCATCCAGAAGAGTGAAGGAGGGAAGGATGGGGATGAGGTGACATCTGGTGGGGGATAAGAGAATAGAGGATGGAAGTGGTCTGCTGGTGGAGATGAGATGGTTGCTGGAGATGGAATGAAGTTGGAGATGGCTTTGGGGAGCTGGAGATGGTAATGGGGATGAGGCTGGAGTGGTGGATGGAGCTGGAGGTAGGGTTGAGCTTGGAAGGAGGAGGAGACGCAGCACTAGCAGCAGGCAGGTCTTCTGCAGGGGCAGAGACCTGGGGTGGAGTGACTCTTAGAGTCCTGGTGCCTGAAGGAGCAGATGGAGAGGGCCTGCTGGGCTTGATGATTTGCCTGTCCCATTTCCAAATAGGGCACAGGTGAGTCTCTGGAGGCATTGATGTGCACTCCAGAGGAGACTAGCAGAGCAGGGCACTTAGCCTGGAGGAAGATTCCCAGAATTCTTCCATAATTCACAAATGTTTTGTTTATCTTTTTCTTCAACAGATCAAAAAAAGACTTTCTCCCCAGTTCAGGCTTTTCCTATCCACCAAAGCTCCCATGAGGCCAGAGCTGATATCTGGGAGATGGTGTCATGGGCAGATATGTTTGGCCAACAGAACCTTGCCTACAACATCTGCCAGAAGAAACCTGTATTCCACTGACAGGTTCCTCTTAAACAGCTTGCTAGGGTTCCCCTCAGGATGGCCCATCCTGGCAAGAATATCAGAGAATTCTTCTCCTAGAGAGTACAGCAGAGTCATCACCATTCCTTAAACCAAAAACCTCTGTGAGGACTGTTGGGGTCAGAGGTACCTGGGTGCCACCAATAGAGCCAACAATGGTGTTGTTGTCAGGTTGTGGGCAGTATATAACCATTCTTTGATTTCATCAGAGGCAAGTTTGATTCTGGTTGTCATGAGGGCAGATAGTTGCTGATCTTTGAATAAATTGAGGATGTCCTGAAAGACTTGATCAGTTGTGTTGAGGAGTCTAGATCAATGTCAAAACCCGCATCAAATTTCATGGCGGCTAGCACAGCAACTGAAACGGCCATTGTACCTGCAAAAATCAAAGACAAAAACGACCAAGTGTAGAACTGTTTGGAGGGAAGAAGATTTTGCAGAGAAATTGAAAGCGCAAGAGAGAAAGACGACGGCGAAAAATGAGTTTTATATTAGGGTTCGACGCAGAAATAAATGGAAAGATCGTTGAACTCAGTTCGACGATCGAGGCTTCTAAAGGAATCTGAGAGACTCCAAAATCGTCGATCTCCGTTCGACGATCTGGAAAGGCGTCGAGCTCCGTTCGACGATCGTTCAGTGAACAAAATCGTCGAGCGCCGTTCGACGATCGTTGACGGAAGAGATAGTTCATACTATCTGAGAGGCGCTGAACTCAGTTCGACGATTCTAGAAATCGTCGATCTCCGTTCGACGATCTTTGGGAAAATCGTCGAGCGCAGTTCAGAGATCAGAGAAATTTAGTCACTAAGGAAATCAGAAATTTTGCCTAGTCTTGGTCAATTTTTAGCTTTCAAAATCTTGGATATTATTTAAGACTTCCTCCATCTAACATTCCTAACTGATTTAGGAAGAAAGTATGTTTCTTTTCATCCAAAGGCTTGGTGAAAATATCTCCCCTTTGTAAATCAGTTGGGATATATTGCAGTTCAATTTTATTCTTTTCAACATTGTCCCTTAAGAAGTGATGTCTAATCTCTATATGTTTTTGTCCTACTATGGAGGACTGGATTTTGAGCTATGGAGATAGCACTTGTATTGTCACAAAAGATTTTTGACTTCTCTAGGTTGTAACCATAGTCTAGGAGTTGATTTTGAATCCACAATATTTGTGAACAACAACTGCCTGCAGCCATATATTCAGCTTCAGCAGTTGTTGAAGTTGACACAGATGTTTGTTTCTTGCAAAACCAAGAGACAAGTCTATCACCAAGGAACTGACAAGTTCCACTGGTGCTTTTCTTGTCAATTCTGCATCCAGCATAATCAGCATCAGAGAATCCAGTTAACTCAAATGCTGAATCTTTTGGATACCAGAGACCTAAATTTGGACAACTTTTAACATACCTAAGAATCCTCTTTACTAATGTGAGGTGTGACTCTCTAGGGCTAACTTGGAATCTAGCACATATACATGTAGCAAACATTATATCTGGTCTGCTAGCTGTAAGATACAGTAAAGAGCCAATCATTGCTCTATATGTTGTCTGATCAACAGGTTTTCCCATGTTCATCAGCATCCAATACAGCATTGGTAGGCATGGGTGTTTTCATACAAGATGCCTCAGACATGCCAAATTTCTTAACCAGCTCATGAGCATATTTGGTTTGAGAAATAAAGATGCCTTCAGCATGTTGTTTGACTTGCAATCCTAGGAAGAAGGATAGCTCAC
Organism: Platanthera guangdongensis; assembly: GCA_039583875.1. Classification (NCBI taxonomy): domain Eukaryota; kingdom Viridiplantae; phylum Streptophyta; class Magnoliopsida; order Asparagales; family Orchidaceae; genus Platanthera; species Platanthera guangdongensis. The sequence goes on from CM077149.1 coordinate 90,028,491, forward strand.
CCATGCTACTCATCTCAAATTTAGAATGCATTAGGTTAGAAAACCTTCTACATAATTTTGAGTCAGTAGAACAAAAAATGATATCGTCTACATAGATTTGTACTAGTAGGGTATGGGACTTATGGGTTCTAATAAAGAGGGTTTGGTCTACTCTACCCCTTATAAAACCATTTTCCAAGAGAAAGCATGCTAGGGTCTCATACCATGCTCTAGGAGCTTGCTTGAGACCATATAATGCTTTATTTAATCTGAAAACAAAATCAGGATGAGTTGGAGAGATAAAACCTGGAGGTTGTCTGACATAGACTTCCTCTTTGATGTCTCCATTTAAGAAGGCACTCTTGACATCCATCAGATAAACCTTGAAGCCTTTGTGAGCTGCATAAGCTAGAAAAATTCTGATGGCTTCAATCTTGCAACAGGTGCAAAGGTCTGGTCGTAGTCAATTCCTTCTTCTTGAGAATATCCTTGGGCAACTAGCCTTGCCTTGTTCCTTATTATTACTCCTTGATCATCCAGTTTGTTTCTGAATACCCATTTTGTTCCAACAATGGAATGATCCTTAGGCTTGGGCACTAGTTCACATACTTTGTTCCTCTCAAATTGATGCAACTCCTCTTGCATGGCAATGATCCAGTGTGGATCTTGCTCTGCATCTTGAATGGACTGAGGTTCAATTTGAGAAAGGAAGCAGGTGTGCAACAGGTTTTGGTTGACCTTATTTCTGGTTTGCACACCAGCTGAGATTTCTCCAATTATTTGGGTAATTGGATGGTCTCTTGATGTTACTAAATCAACAGGGGGTATTGATTGTTCACCAACCTGTGTTGTTGTTTCCTCTTGTGGTACAACAACTGGCTCTTCAGGTTGTGCTTCAATATGTTGAGCATTGCTTTCATCTTCACTGCTTTCATCTTCTTCAGCAACCTGTAGCTTGTTCATATCTTCAACTAGAGAGTGTTCCTGCAGAGGTTCTACGGTAGAAGAAATCTTCTCCTTGAAAGACATGTTAGTTTCATCAAAAGAAACATGAACAGATTCCTCAATTTTCAATGATGATTTATTATATACCCTATAGGCCTTGCTGATCATGGAGTATCCCAGAAACACTCCTTCATCAGCTTTGGCTTGAAATTTTGCTAGATGTTTCTTATCATTATTGTGAATATAGCAAATGCAGCCAAAAATTTTGAAATAGTCAACTTTAGGTTTCTTCCCTTTGAGTAATTCATAGGGAGTCTTTCCCTTTAGTTTATGTATCAGACTTCTGTTCAGCACATAGTTGGAGGTGTTCACTGCCTCTGCCCAGAAGGATAGAGGTAGATGAGCATCTGACAACAATGTAGTGGCAGATTCAATAAGGGTTCTATTTTTCCTTTCAGCTACCCCATTTTGTTGAGGAGTTCTAGGAGCTGAGAAAGTATGCCTGATCCCTTCACTCTGACAGAACTCTTGCATAAGAAGAGAATCAAACTCTGTCCCATGATCACTTCTGATCAGGGCAATGTGAGTATTGAACTCAATCTTTACACATTTGAGAAACTCTGTCAGACACTTAAAGTTATCAGACTTCTTCCTTAGAAAGAACACCCAAGTGAATCTAGAGAAGTCATCTACAATCACTAAAGTGTAGGATTTCCCTCCTAGGCTTTGTACTGTGATGGGTCCAAATAGATCCATGTGTAACAGATACAATATCCTAGGTGAATCACTTTTATTAAGTGACTTAAAACTGTTTTTAGTTTGCTTGCCTAATTGACAAGCCTTGCAGAGTCCTTCCTTCTTGTAGGGGCCAGAAGGTAGTTCTCTAACAAGGTTGTCCTTGAATAGCCTAGCAATAGTTCTAAGGTTTAGGTGTCCTAGTCTCTTATGCCATAAAACATTTGGTCTACAAACTGAATTGAATAAACAGATATCTATAGTAGTTGAAAGAAAGTCTACTAAGTAGATGTTACCTTTCCTTTTACCTGTCAACACAGTTGTGTTGTCCTCTGACTTGATTTTGCATGAAGTTTTGCTGAAGGTCACCTGGTAGCCTTCATCACATAGCTGACTGATGCTGATTAGATTGTGCTTCAGTCCTTCCACATATGCTACCTTCTTGAAGGTTATAGAACCAATCTGGACTGCTCCATATCCTTTAGTTTGTCCAAAGTTGGAATCACCAAAGATAACTTTGGGTCCAAGCTTGGCTCTAAAGGAATTTAGGTTGTCCTTGTTCCCTGTCATGTGCTTGGAGCACCCACTATCCAAATACCATTGCTGGTTAGATGCTGGATAGGTCTTCACCTGCACATAAAGCAATTCACTTGTTTTTGACCCAGTTTACCTTGGGCCTAGGTTGATAACCTTTAAATTCAGAAATGAAAGACATCCCTGGCTGACTCTTATATCCTTCAGGATGATATCTCCTTGGAGGTATAATCCATTCAGTATAAGGGTTAAAGGTTTGGGATGAAGAACCCTTAGGATTCAATTTTGACTTGCCTTTGAAAAAATTTCCAGAGCTCTGACCTCTGTTCGACGATCTTGGAGCTGCGTTCGACGATCGTGGGTCCGATCGTCGAGCTCCATTCGACGGTCGACTACCGCTGAGGTCAGGTATATGGGATCGTCGAGCAGCGTTTGACGATCTTGGCTGAGATCGTCGATCAGCGTTCGACGATTTGTCCTGAGATCGTCGAGCTGCGTTCGGCGATCGTCGATCTTCATTCGGCGATCGTCGATCTCCGTTCGACGATTTGTACTGGACTTTAGTTTTCTGAGGCAGATCAGAATTTTTCCTGGCAACCTCTACAACTCCCTTTCCCTTGTCAGAAATGAACTTGATAGGGGTTGTTAGAACAATAGGTTGGCTGGATGAGGCACCCAAGCCCAGTGTACTGTTGAATCTTGAGTTCACTGTGCTTGTGATGTCCATCAGCTTGATGCTTCTCCCATTGAGAGATTCTTCAAGCTTCTTGGCCTCAGAGAGCTCACTCTTCAGTGAAGCTATCTGTTCCCTATAGTTCTCCAACTCCTGAGAGAGTTTGAGGTTTTCTGATTTTAAAGCATTTTGTTCAGATAATTGATTTCTGAGAGAGATGATCTCTTTCTCAGACTTGAGCAGGTCTAAACATAGTGCTTTAAATTCAAGTTTAAAATCTTCTGAAGTAAAATCAAAAGAGCTGATTACCTGATCTTCTTCAGGTTGAGTCTCTGAGTCTGACTCTGACTCCTCTTCCTCTGAGTTGTGTTGTGAGGCATTGATTGTCATCATGCAGAACTCCTTTTCCTCTGCATCATCCTCATCATCACTTGAGCTAGAAGAGGCTTCTGACTCCTCTTCAGTCTCACTCCAGGATTCAGCAACAAATCCTTTCCTTGTGTGCTTATTTCTGCTGGAGGAAGGTTTGCTATTTCCATTCCTTTTGGAGTCCTTCTCCTTTCTTCTTTCTTTTCTGTCCCTTCTGTCCTTGTTCTTGTTTTCTGGACAGTCAGGAACCATATGCCCTGGTTTCCTGCAACCAAAGCAAATAATGTCTTTGCTATTGCCAATGGACTTGTCATACCTTGGCTTGTCTTGCTCCTTGTATGATCTTCTTCTGAAGTCCTTTCTGGCCATCTTATAGAATCTTTTGGCCAACAGGCTGAGAAGTTCATCATTGCCTGTACCTTTTTCTTCAGGCAGATCCTCAGCTGCCTTAAATGCTATAGTCTTCTCTTTCCTTGTGGCTGGTGAAGCAGCCTTCTGTTCTTCCTCTCTGTTCTTGATGAGTAGCTCATAAGATTTGAGCTTACCCAACAAAGCTTCAGTTGTGATCTCATTCAGACTTCTGGCATCTTTAATTGGCCAGATTCTTGAATCCCAAGTGCTGGGGAAGCACATTAGGATCTTATCATTAAGTTCTGTCAGTGAGATTTCTTTGTCTAATGTCCTCAGTTCACTGACAATTAGACTCAGTCTGTTGTACATGTCTCCCACTGACTCAGTTTCTCCCTTCTTAAAGTTCTCATATTGGGAGATGAGATGAGATCTTCTGTCCTTTCTCTCATCAGCTGAGCCAGAGACAATTTCTGAAAGCCTGTCCCAAATCTCCTTGGCTGAATTACATTCAGCTACCTTTTGAAAAATGTCATCTGACATTGTCTGAGCTAGAATGTTCATTGCCTTGGCATCAGCTACCTTCCACCTTTTGATGTCAGCATCTGTTCCTGATGGAGGTGGAACAGCATTTGTGCTTGTACTTTCTGGGGGTCTGGGACACACTGTCAAAACAGAATTAAAATGTCCTCGTCAATAGAATTCATGTAGAGTTTAATCCTTGCTTTCCAAAGTGCAAACTTTGACAGATTGCACACTGGAGGTCTGGTGCTTGCATAATCTTTGTTTTGGGCCATGATTTGTACAAGCTAAATCTAATAATGAAATATAAAAAGAAGGATCTAGTTTGGGATCTTGGGGTTCAGGTGTTAGCCTGTACAACCAAACAGATATGGTATGTTTAACCAACCTCCCTCTGATACCAATTGAAAGGGGAAACTAGATCTGATATACTCTAAAGGGGGGGTGAATAGAGTATATGGTGCTTTTTAAAATACAAAAAAAAACTTTTGCAAAGCTTTACAACAATTGTTGTAATGAGTGTAAGCAGGGAAGCAGAAATAAAACTAAGCTATGCAAAAATTAAGCACAAGAAAATCTAGGCCAGAAACAAAAGAAAACATGCAAAACCAGATGACACAAGGAAATATAGTGGTTCCCCAACATGGGTACATCCACTCTTCTACCACCCTAGGTAGGAATCCACTGCAGGATGAGTTGATCAGGTGTCCTGGGCACCAATGAGCTTTTGATAAGGTGCTCAAAAACCAAATCAGATTTTTTGATCAGGTGTCTTGCCACCAATGAGCTTTTGACAAGGTGCTCAAAAACCAGATTCAAACTTTTGAGGAGTTTGAAAAAACCCTTTACAGAATGGGGGTGAGAGAGTGATGACAGTCTTCTCTTTCTCAATCAACTGAGAAGACTAAGTGGATTGATTTCAAAGCTCCCCCTGAGTCCTTGATCTTCAGGAAGATGAGCTTTGCTGAGGGTGATAGGCCTTCAAAATAGATCTCCAGCAGAAGATGATTTCAGCAGGCTGAAATGTTGATTGTCTGGAGTCTTGAAATGATGTTGGCCTTGAACACTTGAGAGCTGAAGAGATCTGAAGAATATTTGAAAGCTTGATCTCTTGATGAGTGTTCTTCTGAATTCTTGTTGACAGAATATTTTTCAGAGTCTCTGTATATTGAGAGGTGTCCTATACTTGTCTATCTCTTTCTGTTCTTGTCTATTCTCTATCTTTATTTAAAAACATTTCCTCTTTTATTCTCTGAGTCTGAATAGAATATTACTCTGTCAAAGATAGCTGTTGGTCTGCATTGATCACAGCCTTAATTGCATAATATGTTCTGAAGGAAAGTCCACTGAATTGTTCCTTGAAAAATTCCTTGAAACTTGCTCCAGAAGTAAATTAAAACGGCTGGCAGATCTTCTGAATTAAATGCAGAATAACTTCTATCTGATTTGAATTTGAATTCTGAAAGATAACTGAAATCGTCGAACTGAGCTCTGCTATCGTCGAGCTGAGCTCAGCGAACTGGAAAATCCAATCAGCAAAGAAATCGTCGATCTGAGCTCAAAGATCGTCGAACTGAGCTCAGAGATAAGGATCTAATGTAGAGTCAAAATCGTCGACCTGAGCTCAGCGATCGTCGACCAGAGCTCGACGATATTATGAGGTTTGAGCTCAGCGATCGTCGAATGGAGCTCGACGATCTGTCAATAGTTGAGCTAGACGATCGTCGACCGGAGTTCGACGAAACGTCGTGCTGAGCTCGACGATTTGGACTTAGTCTCCAGAAAAAACTTGGGTCTTCAGGGCAGCTTCCAATCCTAGTCTTCTAACCCTTAGACTCAATTCTAATTGACCTATAATCTATACAGAAGGTCAAAACATAAATTCCTAGAGACATAGTGATCCTGACCCAAATTAGTAATAGGGTGTTCCAACACAGAGGTTCTTGAAACTCCACCATTCGTATTGTTCGCTGCCACTTCGCTGTTACACCAAACGAATTCGAATAAGAGACAATGCCCGGTAAATTCAAGCTGAGAGAAGCAAACAAAGGCGCATACCTCTCTCCGCCTAGGTATATCCTTCGTGAAGCATCCTCTTTGTCAGCTCCAGCTTTGCCCTGAATAAAGCTTCCTCGTCGTCCTTCGATTTCTGCATTTCAAAAGCATAATAAACAAATCAACCAAAGCGGTTCTACTAAACTTGATGGCATAAAAAATGTAAAACTGCTTACATCCACAGGTAAGTTTGATGGCATTCTTTGGATAGCAAAAGCTTGACCGTTCTGTTTTTGCTAACAAATTGGTCTTAGGGGTGATCTGCTTGTCCCTGAAGCAGAAATAGATGATATGACGAAGTTGCTGACAGCGCCTCGAGGATTCGGCGGCGCGACCGGGGCTGAAAGTGCCTTTGCCTGCCAGGCGACGATGGGCTGCCGAGGAGGCTCCGACCACCTGGCATGTCCAAAGCTTTCTGGAACTGGTTGTAGGGTGCCAATGAGCTCTTGAAAATCTAAAGCAAAGTTGATAAAGGAAAGTTCAATACAAATGATATTACCAGTAAATACAAATGGAGGTAATAAAAATAAGTGCAAATGACAAACTTCCATTATCATCTATCACATCAAATATCTTTAGGATTGATCAGTCGGCACAGAAAAAAAAACAAAATTCAGCTAATTTCATAAATTATGAAAACAGATGAGTATTGATGTCAACTTCATGCTCATAATTTACCTCAGAAAGCTGGATGGAATTCGATTGGATGGCTAAAAGGGTTCCTTCATCCATGGGAGGAGTAGGAAGGTCGTCTTCCTCAGCCAGCAGGGAAGGATCAACTAAGTTAGGATTGTGCTCTGAAATCACATTCAAAGTATAATTTTAAACAAATTTCTAACTAGTGATTTGAGTTATAATGGAAAAATATCACAATGTAACATCTTTAATTTATAAATTTCTCACCAGAAATTGGAGCTGCAGTTAGAATCCACTCATCTACATTCTCCTTCCAATCTCTGCAAACAAACAAAAATGAAATGAGATTTTCCCCCATGGAGCCTATGTTTTTACCTTAAGCAAACTAAAAGTTCCATCAGAAAGTTCTAAATATGAACTCATAATTACAATAGAAAACTCATAATTACAGTAGAATCGTTTTTCCCAATGGTTAAATCAAGTAAATAATGGCATCTAAATATGAACTCATATTACACAAATGTTTTAAGGATTTAATGTAGGCTATCTCAAGATTAAATGGCTTTGAGCCAAAGCCATAAAAATTTGATCAAATATCTCATGGCATTTCTCAGATTTTTGAAGAAATGAAAATGATCGCAATGAAGTGTTAGATTGATTTAAGACCAATGTACAATCTTCAAAGAAAAATCAGTTCCAATACTAAGGCTCCGTTTGGCACGGTGGCGGCGGTCATGAACATCGGGGTTAAAATGTCATTCGTTAATGCCCACCTAAGAAACTCCACTTTTATGTTCAAACGGATGATATTTGTTAGGTTATTCTTAACAAATCACGGTTTAACCCATGCGTACCACCGTGTCAAACGGAGCCTAAATAAAATTCAGAAGCACACATAATTTTATGCTCAAATCAAGTTTTAAAATGAACACAAGAATGCATGAAAGCCCATGAGAGCTTTCGCAGAGTATACGGAGCAAATCCATAAAAATGGGAAACAAAACCAAGGAAAAGTAAAAGCTAAATGAGATTTTAGTCACTGAATCAGTCAGTATGCATGTGTGAATGGAAAGTACATTAAATTAGGCATATTTTAAGCTTTCTTAGATTTCTATGGATATTTCATAAATATAATACAATTGAGGTTAGCTCAGAAGCACTTTTCCCTGTCTTTATTTAAATTTAGGGCTATGTAAATAAATAGAATAACTCATTGAAACAGAAGGAAAAAGGCACTCACTGGATTAGAATCTGAGCAAGGTGGCCAATCCACTTGGAGTTGTGTTTTCTCGGTTCATTCAAGGGCCACCCAATTTCAGTGGCCTGCAGTACAACAACAGAACCAAATCATGTAAAAAGGAAATTAAATTCTGTGTGGAACTCATACGGATGAAAACCAATTTAATACAGACCTTGAGAATTTCTACAGAAATTTGCATCAGCTGTAATCGCCTCAAAGATTCATACAATACTGCTTCAGATTGCAAGCAAGGAAATGACAATCATCTTAAGAAAATTGCCGTAAAAAAGGTGAAACCTGGGAGCAAAATTTCACAAAATGAACCATATATAATTAACAAACCTGGTCATGGCTGTGGAGAAGAACCTCCTTTATTCTCAGCACCTCTCCCGTAATATTAATCTTGTTCTTCTTCTCATCCATCAGTACCTCTGTGAGATGCAGATCATCATCATTTCTGAAATTGCTTAAACGGGCCATGGTTAACTCATCTTGCACATAGCCATTATTGCCTCTATCCATGTTGATTACTTTCTCAATCAGTTCCCATTTCACGCTCCCACCGCCTTCCTCAGCCCTCAAATCCTCGCCGGCGTCAGGAACTAGAAGTTTCACATTGTTGCACCAAAAACATTGTGAAACCGGAACGGAAAAGAGCTTCTCCGCAATCCCGTCTCTTCGGCTCCTGAATTCCTTCGGGCAATCCATTGCCGCCACCACGATGGCCTTCTCGATTACCTCAAAAATATCTGCCCCTGCGCTCCTAAAAAGCCTCCTCCAGTAATCTAAGGACCCAGATTTTTCCCTCCATCGTCCCCCACAACGATCTCTATCAAACCCGCCCACAAATAACAGCGCAAACCCCAACTTCACCCCCGCTCTTCCTTTCTCCCACGACGGAAATGGAAACTAAGAAGGCTCTCTCAATCTCCCTCCCCCTTCGCCTCTCTTTCCGATCGATTCCTTCTCCTCCTCCGACAATGAACGGCGTCGAATATCAGAGCGACTGAAACAGACCGCGCGCGGAGTAATCGTCTCAGCTTAATTAATTATATCTCAGCCCCACCGTTATCTATAATTCTTTCTAATTAGTTTTTTTTACTTTCCTAATTTAAACTATTTTTTAAAATTAAAAACCTAGCCCGTGAATTAGGCCTGTCCAAAAGGCCCGAGCCCAGTGGGCCGGCCCGAGCCCGGTCCGGCGAAAGCCCATTTCGGCCTGGCCCGGAAAAAGCCCGGCCCGGGCCGAGACCGGGCTCAGGGCCCTTACAGGGCCTTGGTTTTGGGGGCTAGCCCGGCCCGATGCCGGCCCGGGCCGGGCCGGGCAAAGCCCGAAAGTCGGGTCAGCCTGGGCCTGGACCCAGGCACGGACGAAGCCCGGACCGGGCCTGCAGGCCTGCCCGGACTTGCTGGCCAACGGCTCTAAGAGCCGTTGAAAATCCAACTGCTCTTAGAGCCGTTGGAACTGCAGCCAGCAGGGCTGCTGCTGACAGCCCTGGTGGCTGCATTAATGTGGCCTAGGGCCTAGGCAAAAGCCTAGGCCCTAGGCCATATTAAAAAAAGAAATTTTTTTATTAAAAAATTTTTTTTATAAACCCCCACCAGACCCTCTCTCTCTCTCTTCCACTCAGTCTCTCTCTCTTCCACTCACTTTCTCTCTCTCTCTTCCACTCTCTCTCTCACTTACTCTCTCCCTCTCTTACTCTCTCTCGCTGCATGACATCGTCCTTGTTGGGTACATTGGAAAATGTGTACCATATTTGGAGAAGTCTCACCTAACTCAATGATATGCATCAAGTTGTATTTGATGTTGTGTTGAGTTATCATGTGCAGGTTAAGTAAATGGAAAAGAAAATTATCTAAGTACAAGTGTCGACACTTGGGAATGTCTGTGTCGATACTAAGGGCCAGATTGTGTCGACACCCAGAATTTATGTCGACACACAGAAAATCTGTCGACAACGCAGTGTCGACACTAAGGGCCAGACTTGTGTCGATATTATCAGAAGCTGTGTCGACACACAGAGAAGCTGTCGACACATTCCAGAATTCTGTCGACAACGACTGTGTCGACACACAGAACTTGTGTCGACATACAACAGAATTCTGTCGACACCAACCTTGTCCAGACAAGGAGTGTTTGTGTCGACACACAGTACTTGTGTCGACACATTCCACAGAAGCTGTGTCGAGAAGTAAAAGTGAAGTTGTGTCGATAACAACAAGACTTGTGTCGACATATGGACTATGTGTGTCGACACATATAAAGTATTACGTCGACATTCTCTGTTGCTAAGTCAAAGTCCAATGAAGGCTGAAATAATACAACTGAAGACTTGACAGCTGTCATTACTGACATTGCTGTCACATCTGTCAGAGGTGTCAAAAGACAGTTTGAAACCGGAACAGACGGTTACTATGGATGAAGCCTATAAATAGATATGCTCTCTCAACAATTGAGACAACAATAAGAAGAACAACACATACAGAACAGAGAAGTTAATCAAGCCAATCAATTATAATCTCTGAAGGATTGAGAATTCAGAAGGAGAAATAAGGCTCAGTCAACAGATTGTAGAGAGAGAAAAACAAGAAGGAGAGAAGTTCTTATCCAGTGAAGGCAGATTCTGAACAGTCTACCTGAACAATTCAGATCAAGTCTGAAGAAGAAATCAGATTAATTTCTGAAGGAAGCTGATTGAATATCAACTCCAACATCAAGAAGATCAACTCTACTTTGTTCAAATTCAAGAAGCTTTGAAGAAAGCTAAGACAGGTTGATCCTTAAGAAATCAGTTCTATCAAGAATTGATCAAGAAGCCTTCAACCAATTCTCTCTCCATCTCGTTGAAGATATCAACATCTTTTCATCAATAATTCTTGTAGGATCTGTAATAGATCTGAGTGTAGGAGATTTAAATCTCTGAGTTGTAAGCCTAAATTATAAAGGATGAGGTAGGGCTGAGTGCTTGAGGTAGGGGAATTTGTTCCATGAGTTTTAGGCCTGTGAAAGAGGCTGAGGTAGGGTTGTTGCCTGAGTTGTAGGAGTGGGGTGTCACTCTGAGTTGTAGGCCTATGGAAGAGGTTGAGGTAGGGCTTGTGTGTGAGTTGTAGGAGTGTGGATTCACTCTGAGTTGTAGGAACCGGTCTTGGTTCTGAGCTGTAAGATCTGCGGATCTAAGAAGAAGGAATGAAGTTAGGTCGAATTTAGTACACTGCTAGATAGGCGAAGGGGGGAAGTGGATGTACCCATCATTTGGGGAACCACTATAAAACTGGTGTGCAATCTGTGAATGTTGTGTATGTGAATGCTGTGTTGTATTTTCTGCTAAATACATTGCTAAACTAGATAGAATTATCTGCCTAAGTCAGAAAAAGAATTGAACATATTCCCCCCCCCCCTCAAGTGTTTAGAACATCTTGAAAACAATTCTTTCAAGTAGTATCAGAGGGAGGTTTCTCAAAGAATAGACCTAACAGTCTGAGTAGATCTCTAAGGCAGAAATTTATTAGGCTAAATGAGTTCCATTGAGAATCATAAGGAGTTTGGTTCCATGAAGTTACCTATATGCAGGAAAGAGATTTTTGGCATACGAAAAGAAAGAGTTAGATTGTTTATGGAAGCTTCAGATCCAAGAATCTATATGACTGTCAAAGAAGGTCCATTCATCCCAATGAAAGTCTCAGTTTTTGATGCAAATCTCAGGACACCAAAGGAGTATTCTGAAATGACAAATGATGAGATCATCTTGGCTACTATAGATTAGAGAGCACAGAATATAATAGTCAGTGCCATAGATGATTCAACATTCCAAAATTTGATTCACTGCAAGACCTCTAAAAAAATGTGGGACACCCTGATTGTCTACATGGAGGGTTCAGAAGAGGTGAGAGAAGACAAAAAGTCTATACTGAATCAGGAGTATGAAAGTTTTAGACAATCTAAAACAGACAGCATAACTAAATGTTACAAGAAATTCTTCAGAATAGTTAAAGAACTGATGTCATATAGAAGAGTATTCAGCACATATGAGTTTAATGATAAGTTTCTGAGATCATTGACAAAAGACTGGGACACTAAGATATATGTCATTAGGGAAGTGGCCAGACTAGCAGAGATTTTGTAACAACCTCATCCGTTCATATGATATATTCTAGAAGGTCCGGCCGGGGCCCCACAGGATATACCACAAAACAGTCGGTGAAGGTACAGGATGATACCAGAGTAGCGCATCGCACCTATCACAAGCATTCTAGCGGAAGCCTAAACTACTGGAACTCCTCATGAATGTCCAAATATAAACTCCACATTTTATATATAGATAGGAATGTCTTACAGCATCAAAAGTATTGGCCTTAGGGCCTTACAGGGCTTTCACACAGTGGCCTAAAACAAATTGGCGCGCAGGCCGGCCACAAAAGAAAACACTCAAAAGAACATTAGCCTTCGAGGGCTAGCAGCAGCAGCAACACCAGCAGGAGCATCAACCTCTATGCGACCCGCTCGGCTCTCCAGCACCTGTGCAAGAACTATCCACCCAACGGTGACAAACAAAAACAACGGTCAGCGTTCAGCTGACCAAATTATAACGACCCTACCCCTTCTCTCGGGGCAACGGTAATTTTCCCTGCAGGCATATCATATCACAAGTATGGCAATATATCAAAATGTGCTTTCACGCACACAAGCCATCACAACCGTTTGCCACCCGGCCCAACGGTCCGTGCACTCAGGGCACATTCTTGGTGTTCTGGCAACCTCTTGCCCACCACCGTATCAGGGTTATCACCCAACGGTAAATCTCTTGAGCATTTACTCCATGGCGTGCAGCCGGAGTTAGTCCTCGGACACCGGGATGGCCCGTAGCCCCCCATTGTGTCATGGCGCGCAGGCCGAAGACTCTTGCTATGCGCTCCAACAGACCGTACCTTTGGTCTCACATCGGACGGACATAGCGCAGGTCGGATCCTCCACCCCCCGTTGCTCAAATCGCCTTGCCTTCTCCGAGTACAGCGGACTCATGGACACGCCCGTGTCCTAGGCCGTGTGCCTCCTCTCGACGATCGTCGAGCGAAAATCGTCGACACCTAAGTCGACTGTCGACACTGCCTTGACACGCCCTGCGACACGCCCGTGTCGCAGGCCGTGTCCACCTGACACGCCCTGGGACACGCCCGTGTCCCAGGCCGTGTCACCCAAATTTTCCCGTTTCAGAACTTTGGGCTGTTACAGATTTCACCTCCAACATTATTTGACAAACTGCTTTCATATGAAATGCATTTGATGGTCAGAAAGGAGGAGGAGAAAAGTAATAAAGTTGATTACAGAGATAAGTCAGTGGCTTTCAAGACTGAAGCCATAAGAAAGGACAAGAGGATGTCTTCATCACCTCTTAAGAAAGCTGCAGAAGTTGTTTCAGAAAGTTCTGACAGTCACACATCAGATATTCCAAATTCTGATGAAGACTTAGCAGGTTTCTCAAAATAATTTTGAAGGTTTTTGAAGAAGAAACAGTGGAGATCCAAGCCATCATCTTCACAATCCAAGGATGAATACTATCAGAAAAAGAAATCCTCTATAAAGGACAAGTATAGCTCTAAACCTAGTAAATTATCTTTAACTAAGATTGTTTGTTATTACTGCAACAGGCCTGAACATATGGTAGCTGATTGTCCTGACAAAAGGCAAGAATCTAATGATAAGAAGAAACTAAAAAACAAGGGCAAGAAGGAGAAATCCTTTGTAGCAAATAAGCAAAAAAGCTGGTCAGATTCTTCATCATAAGATTCTGAGGCTGAAGCTGAAGCTGAAACATATATAAGACTATTGGCAAGTGAAGAGGATGTAGAAGAGGCTGAGTTCTTGAAGTGGCTGGATTCAGTAAATGAAATTGAAGAACCTTGTTGTAAAGGGCTGATGGTCTTGACAAACGAAGATCAATGCCAGGATCAGCCTGAACCTAGTAAGGTAAACAATTCTTCAATAAATTCTGATTACTATACTGTTCAGAATCAGAAGCATCTGTATAAAGAGATGTAGATGAATCTGAATCTGAAGGAGATATTCATCAACGTATTAATGAATATGGTGATCTGCTGCAAGCACTTAAGAAAAGCAGAATCCTTAATAAAGCACAGACGAAGGAAATTACTGATTTTAAGCATGCTGCATTAGATTCAGAAAAATTGCTGGATCTAAAGATGAATGAAGTAGCCAAACTGAAAAACATAACTGTTATTCAGATGGGTACTATTGCATTCAAGAATGATCAAATTAAAAGTCTGGAAGTCAAACTTCAGAAGGAAAAGGATCTGGTGGCTAAGTTCTCTAAGCCAAAATCAGTTTTACCTTTAATTGATGACTTTATTCCTAAAAAGGGTAAGACAGGATTGGCCTTTGAGGGAAATGCAAGTGCTGCCAAATCCAAAAGAAAAGGCACAGCCTTAAACCCCCCATTTCCTTCAGAAAAGTGTGGCAGCCAACTAATAGATATGATCATGATATCATACATGGTTATGGTAAGTTAGATATTCTGAATGACAAGGGTGTTGCTTCAGCACTCAAGCAAAGAACCACTGTACAAACAGTGTTAAGAACAGCTGACAGCAATGCTGTTAAAACTGTACCTAAAAAGAGGTATAATAGATATGAGTGTTGGTGTTGTTGTAAGATAGGGCATTATGCCATAGATTGCTGGCACAACACTAGTGTCAGGAGGAATTCCAACTTACCTGTGAGGAAGGCTGCTGTTAAGAATATCAAGTTTCATTCTAACATGAACCTAGAACCCAATAAAAATTGGGGTTCTAAGATAAATTAATTTTATTTGCTCCAGGTGGGTCCAAGTTGCCATACCCCTATATGGTACTTGGACAGTGGGTGTTCCAAGCACATGACTGGAACAAGAAAAATGTTAAAGGATTATACTTCCATAGAGAATGGACCCAAAGTGATCTTTGGTGGATCAGAAAAAGGGGTCATAAAAGGGTTTGGTAATATTTCTTCTAGTTTTATAACAATCACTCAAGTGGCTTATGTAAAAGGTTTGAAATATAACTTGATAAGCATAAGTCAGCTGAGTGATCTTGGGTATGACATTTCATTTATTAAGAATCGGTGTCAGATCAAAAGGACAAGTGATCAGAAGGTGATCTTGTCTGGTTATAGAAAAGAGAATGTTTATTGTTTAAAATTTGATTATGAAAACATGAACTCTCCTGTATGTTTAGTTGCAGATGAGAAAGCATCTCAGTGTGTCCAATAGCACAAGATGCTTGCTCATCTGAACTATAAGACTATAGTCCAGCTCTATAGTTTAGAGTTAGTTAGGCATGTTCCTCAATTTAAGAGTATAAAAGAGGGTATATGTTCAGCTTGTCAAAAAGGCAAGCAGACCAAATCCTCTTTTCATAGTCTTGATACCAAAGACTTTGTGAGGTGTTTGTACCTTTGCATATGAATCTATTTGGTCTTATGCCAGTTCATAGTCTAGGTAGGAAAGTCTATACTTTTGTGGTAGTAGATGATTATTCTAGATTTACATGGGTTTTCTTTTTGAGGCAGAAATCTGAAACCTCTACTGTCTTTCATAACTTTGTTAAACAAATTCAGAATGAATTTAACAATTCAGTGGTCAAAATTAGAAGTGACCATGGAACTGAATTTCAGTCTGAGTGTATGACAAGGTTTTGTGAAGAACTAGGGATTCATCAGGAATTCTCCTCACCTAGAACACCTCAGCAAAATGGAATTGCTGAAAGAAAGAATAGAACTCTCATTGTTGGGTACATTGGAAAATGTGTACCAGATTTGAAGAAGCCTCACCTTACTCAATGATATGCATCAAAGTGTATTCTATGTTGTTTTGAGTTTATATGTGCAGGTTAAGAAAATGCAGGAATGTAGGAAAAGTTTCTAAGTCCATGAGTCGACACCAGAAGAAGCTGCGTCGACACTTATGAAGGTTTGTGTCGACACTGGAAAAAAAACTATGTCGACACCTGGAGTCAATTGTGTCGACACTTGGAAAGGCTATGTCGACACCAGAAGAAACTGTGTCGACACACAGAGGTCAACACACAGAAGACTTTGTCAACATCAACTGTGTCGACACACATGACTTGTGTCGACACATAGCAGAGTTTAGACAAAGTTGATTTTTTTTGTGAAGAGAAGAAGTGACTGTGTCGACACACAGAACTAGTGTCGACATATTCTACAGAAGCTATGTCGACACCACCAAGGCTTGTGTCGACACTTAGTCTACTTGTGTCGACACATGATGAAGTTCAGTCTCAACACTTTGCTGACAGAGACAGAGTTTCAAGAATTGACTGAAGACTTGACAGTAGTGATATTCAACAAGTCTACTGAAGCTGTCAGAGCTGTCAGAAGTTCGTTAGAAATCAGATCAGCAGGTTACCATGGAGAAAGTCTATATAAATACATTCTCTATCAACAAAAGAATAATATATACATATGAGATAAAAAAAGTAAACACAAAAAACAGAAGAAGATTTTCAACAGAAGATCTAAGAAGACATTCTTAAGTGGTGATCTACTCAGAGTTTGTCAAGAGAATTCAAAGAAGAATTCAGAAGAATCGTCAGAAGAATTTGGAGAGAGAGAGCTCCATCTATTCAAGTGAAAAAAGGGTCTTACATCAACAAATATCTTAAGTGCAGTTTCTGAACAAGTCTGCCAAGAAGAATTCAGATTGATTTCTGAATTTCAAGAAAGAAGCTGATTGAAGATCAACTTCAAAGGATATCAACCCTACTGTGTTCAGATTCAAGAAGCTTTGAAGAAAGCTAAGACAGGTTGATCTCTAACATCAGATTTTTTCAAGAATTGATCAAGAAACCTTCCATCCTTTCTCTCTCAACCAGTGTGGTGGTAAATTTCAAATTTACATCTATTTTCAGTAGGATATTTTTAAGATCGGAGTTGTAAGCCTGATTTATAAAGGACAAGTTATAGGAGATTAAGTTCTCTGAGTGGTAGGCCTTGTTGAAGGCAGAGGTAGGGCTGAAAGCCTGAGTTGTAGGAGATTTTTATCTCTGAGTTGTAGGCCTTGTTGAAGGCTAAGGTAGGGCAGATTGCCTGAGCTGTAGGAGTGTGGACTCACTCTAAGTTGTAGGAGTCTTGTTTGGGTTCTGAGCTGTAAGATCTGCGGATCTGAGGAGAAGGAAAGAAGTTAGGTCGAATCTAACACACTGCTAGATAGGCGAAGGGGAAAAGTGGATGTACTCGGACCTTGGTGAACCACTATAAATCAGTGTATCATCTGTGATTGTGTGTGGTATTGTTATTTCTGTGTTGTGATAGCTGTAGAACTATATGTTTCTATTAATTAACTGAATTAATATTCTGACTTAGAGAAAAAAAAGAATTGAACCTATTCACCCCCCTCTAGGTTTTTAGGAACCAATTCTTTTAAGTGGTATCAGAGGAGGTTCCTCAAAGAAAGACTTAACAGTCTGAGTAAGATCTGAAAGGAAGAAGTAAGTTAAAGAAGATGGGTTCAGTAGAAAACCATAAAGAACTTGGTTCAATGAAGTTGCCTATCTGCATGAAGGAAATCTTTGGAATATGGAAGGAAAGGGTCAGACTATTTATGGAGGCATCTAATCCTAGAATTTATATAACAGTTAAGGAAGTACCATATATTCCAATGAAGGTTTTGTTCTTGATGCTAATCAAACGATTTCAAAGGATTTTTCAGAAATGTCTAAGGATGAGATCATCTCAGCTACAATGGATAAAAGAGCACAGAATATTATAGTGAGTGTCATAGATGACTCAACATTCCAGAATCTGATTCACTGCAAAACCTCCAAGGAGATGTGGGACACATTGATTGTCTACATGGAGGGTTTTGAAGAGGTTAGGCAAGATAGAAAGTCTTTGCTTAATCAAAAATATGAGAGTTTCAGACAAGCCAAGTCTGATAGCATAACTGAATATTATAAGAAGTTCTACAGAATTGTAAATGAACTAATGTCCTATGGAAGAATCTTCAGTACATACAATGTTTTAAATGTCGGATGTCGATTACATATCGGATTGGATTTTTAAATGTCGGATGTCGGAGACATTTGAAAATGTCGGGTTTTATATTTTTACATCTTTTTATTATTATTTATATTGCCAAACAATGATAAATGATAAATATTTAACTTTTTTTATTTGCATGTTTGCTAGGGCTATCAAGAAAATATTTCTACAGACATATAAAGTGAAATACAACAGCAAATGAATATGATAAAAATATAATTTCACAATAGTACAATACTGGTTTGTTAAGTACTAGGTATACTAATTAACCTGGAAAACATAACATTTATTGTGCGCAACAGGTATATGCGTCTATGCAAATTTCAATCAGTAAAAATTGAATATTTTAAACTATTGAATGACTTACTTGAGTTGGTCTCACGGTCTCACCTCAGTCATCCTCGATCCCTTCCGAATGCATTGTTTGATTTGTTTCATCGTTATCTGTCTCGTAATCACCTTCTGAAATCTCCTCTTCAATGAGGTTCTCCTCTGATGAAGTAGAAAATTCTACTTCCTCTTCTTCATCAACACAATTTAATTTTCTTTTGCCTTTCTTCTTTGATGATTTAGTATTTGGAGTCATTGAAGATTGACGAGACTCACAAGAGCTTTTTCTTGGTTCTATATCAACATCCATACACTCTGCCACTTGCTGCCAAGTTAACCCCTCTCCAGGAAAGATCTCATCATCTTCATCATCAATTGATTTCTTTGAAGAATTGGAGCCCACCAACCACTCTGTCACTTTTCCATCTTCAAAGTTTTTTGCAGCTATTGGATCTCTTTTATCTTCCATTGACCTTGTTTTTAGAGTAGCATTGAATTTTACAAAGACAAGATCATTCAATTTTTTATCATCCAATCTATTCCTTTTTTGTATGAATCTGTGATTTATAGTCAATCAATGCAATTAATATAAAATTTGAGATAATCAATATATACAAATTTAATTACAACCTATAAATAAATAATAACTTATCAACTCAAATGTACTTCAATTTCTTTCACAACCTGAAGAGCTAGTAGTCAATCCGAGAATACGTACAGCCATATCTCTCAAATCAGGTGCGTCATTCCCATTAAACTTTCATCAATTCACTAATTATTTTTAAACACAAAATAGTAATAAAAAAATTAGGAACATGAAATTATAAATAAAAATATTCAATAAAACAAGTGAATAATTTAAGAAATTTAAAATTATTTATACCAAGATCAAGAGAACTATTGAGACTTTGTCTCTTTGCAATTTCTCTTCCAAAAGATCCTCTCTTATTTCGATAGAGACATATTTGATGAGCAATACGATCTTGAAGAGTCACATCCCTCCCATACATCTTAGACATACAATCAATTACCGCATCCATGTATTTTCCGTCTTTCTCCATTTTTTTCCCAATTTGCAGAATAAAAGTATGAATTAAGGTAATGACCAATAATATGAAGGGGAGTGCTCAACTTACTATCAATGCTTCTTTCAATTAGCTTCCATATGGGAAGATATCGAGATTCATTACGATTTAGAGCAATCCCAATTTCTTCTTTAGCCTTTAACATATCTCTGTATATCCACCCCATGGAAGGCGTATCTTCATCAGCTCTTCTCAACACCTTCACTAAAGGAGCAAATATACTAACAGCAATCTCCGCATCTTTCCAAAATTTCACATTATATACAATTGCAACGACCTGTAATTTTAAATAAAGCAAAATTGATCATAACCGTTTAAGAACTAAGAAGTAAGAAGTAACACAAGTTAATCATAATTTAATTATAAAACAAAGTTTTGTATTTTACCCTCTTTCCAGGTGGTGTGCTAGCTAACTTTGAGTTTTCCCATTTTTGCGATGAGAACATGTTCCTTAGCTCTTTCTTCTTATCTAAAATGCTTTGCAAAGATAGAAATGCAGTAGCAAATCTAGTCACTCCTGACCGAATAAGTTCATGAGAATTTAAATCTTTTGTAAATTGCCTCAGCAAATCAAGAGAAATGGTATGTCCATATATAACAACTGTCAAAATACGAGCAAGGGTAATGGCATTTTGATTTGCCTTATTTTTGCAATATCTTCAAGTAATAAATTAATTGCGTGGGTTGCACAGGACGTCCAAAATATGACAGGTCTTTTCATAGATAGCATCTTTGCCGCTAACATATTATTAGATGCACTGTCCGTGACAACTTGCACCACATTGTCTTCTCCCGGTCCAGACTCAGATTCGATAGCCTCGTCAACAAAATCAAAAATGAATTTTCCATCATGAACGTCAGATGAGACATTCCTTGACATCCAAAATTCTACTCCTGCTTCACAGTGAACCATAATATTCATAATATTCCTTCCCTTTCTGTCACTCCATGCATCAGTCATAATGCTACAACCACTCAACCTACAAGTAGCGGTGAATGTGTTTAATGATTCTTTTGTTCGCTCAACCTCAATCTTGAGATGTTTGTTACTCAACTCATATGGTGTAGGGCCTTTCAACCCTTGCCCACACTGCCCAATAGTTTGTACCATGTGATCAAAGGAAGGAAGCGTCATACAATTAAAGGAAACACCGGCTCGTATATCCATCTTGCGATATATGCGTTTGTTTCCTCCCTTATTTTCTTCTTCCACCTATCTCCTCCTAATGCAAACTTCCCACTTTTACTTGTTTGTCCAACACTATCCGCAGGTATTTGGAAATGTATATCCAACAGTCCTTTTGTCTTCATTTTAGAAAACAAACTTCCATGTGATTGAGAGTTGTCTTCTGAATTCATTGCACCTCCAATTACTACTTCATCATGGTCTGCCTCCAATCTAGCAATTTTGGCTTCTTTCAGTGCTATCTGTGACTTTAAAGCAGCATCAGCTTGAATTTTCACCTCAGTTGGTACTTTTGGGCATGGTTTAACATTGCCTTGTATCCCAGCTAGATACGCTTTCAATCGACTCACCCCTCCACTTAGTACTTGACTGCACTACCGACATCGAACCCTATTTGTGTCCTTCACATCAACCTTCTCACCGTGAGACCAAAAAGGATCTCTACCTAGCTTAGTACTTGATTCCTTTGTTGAAGCTTCAGACGACATCACAAGTATTCTAAATAAAGAAGATTAAAAAAATGAAAGAAATGTAAGTATAAACGTAATATTCCAAAATAGAATAACTTACAACTTACAAATAAACACCTGCTCTTTTGACTTTGAGCAATTTGTATATATGCAAATTAAAAGGGAAAAATCAAATGATCAAAAAAATATAAGGTATAAAGAACAGTAAATTTATTTTGGCAAGTGCAGCAATGAAAGATTCAAATGTAAAGGCCAACCACCTTTGAATGTTCACTTCACCTCTTGAACATAACAAATCAAAAAGTCACAATTTTTGTTGCCCTGACATAGGTTGTATATATGTAAATTAAAAATAAATTTAAACCTTGAACATAGGTTGTATACATGAAAATTAAAAACAAATGTGAAGCCCTAAGCAGAGGTTGTAGAAGCATGTAAATTTATTTTGACTCCTATAATCAAAGCATGATTGAAATAGGCAGCTAAATTGGAACAACATGCAACTTCTGATAATAATACTTCTTCACTAATCTAAGCAACAATGATTTTGACATACCAAAAAATTTATAATCAAGGGTATAGTTATTGAAAAATATCATGTAAATGTATTCAGTGTCCAAGTATTGTTGCTATATGATTTCAACCAACAATATTTGGATGCTGAAAATGGATAACATGATATCTTTACAACAACAAAAAATACCCATTCAGGAATGAAAATGACAAGAGAAAATTACAAAAAATAGAAATAGGAGTACCTATTTGAGGAGGTAGAAGCTAGAAATAGGACGTGCGAAGAAGAGCGGCTCCTGAAATGCTCTGCCGAAGGCCAAGGGGGCGAGTGGTTGCGAGGAGCAGAAACTTCCGGCAAGGAGCTGAGACTTTCAGCGAGAGCAGAGACTTCCGGCGACGAGCAGAAACTTCCAACGAGGAGAAGAAGATAAATCTAGGACATGAAGGAGTCGAGCATGCGGGATCTGAAGGTCGACGGGGGCAAAAACTTCTTCGTTCGCTGCTCACCACCGATAGAGGAGGAGGAAGGAGCAGTGCTTCGTTCGCTGCTCAACGCCGACGGGGGTGGAGGGAGGAAGAGTAGGAAGTGGGTGTTTTGTTCGCAGCTCACCGCCGACAGAGGAGGGAGGAGCGAACTTCCTGCTCTACTTCTGCTCAGCGTCGCGCTACAGCTCGAGGGAAAATTTAGGGCACGCGGCTGTTAGGGAACGGGCTGTTAGATTTTATACAAAATAAAAAAAACGAAATGCATTAAAAACGGGCGACATATTAAAATTCGGACTCGGCCGACATTTCGGATTGTTACCGAAATGTCGGCCGAATTTATTAAAAATGCTTTTTTTTGTCTTCGATTGAAAAATTAGATCGTTTTCCCTTAAAAACAGTCATGTCGGACATGTCGACCGACATTTAAAACACTGAGTACATATGAGCTGAATGACAAATTCCTTAGGTCTTTGACTAAAGATTGAAATACAAAGATCTGTGTCATAAGGGAAATGGCCAGACTGGCAGAAATTTCACCTCCAACACTGTTTGACAAATTGCTGTCTTATGAGATGCAGCTGTTGGCTAGAAAGGAGGAAGAGAAAAATACAAAGGTGGACTATAGAGAAAAGTCAGTGGTCTTCAAGGTAAAAGCCACAAGGAAGAATAGGAGGATGTCTCCATCTTCTCCTAAGAAAGCTGCAGAAGTGATCTCAAAAAATTCTGATAATCACTGTTCAGACAACAGTAATTCTGATGAAGAGTTTGCTGCTTTCACAAGGCAGTTTCAGAGATTCTTAAAGAAGAAGCAATGGAAATCTAAGTCATGTTCATCTCAGTCTAAGGATGACTATTATCAGAAGAGTAAATCATCCAGGAAGGACAGGAGTGGGACGAAGCCTAGCAAGTCAACTACATCAAAGATTATTTGTTATTGCTGCAACAGACCTGGACATGTTGTGGCTGACTGTCCAGACAAAAGGAAGGAGTCTACTGATAAAAAGAAGTCTCAGCACAAGAGCAAGAATGAGAAATCCTTGGTAGCTAAGAAAGAGAAAAGTTGGACAGATCAATCAACTTCGGAGTCTGAATCTGAGGCTGAGGCCTATATTGTTTTGTTTGCAACAGAAGAAGAGTATGAGTTCTTGAAATTATTGAACTCTATCAATGATCAAGAAGATCATCAGTGCAAATGACTGATGGCTGTGTCTGAAGAAGACCAGTGCCAGGATCAACCTGGTCCCAGTAAGGTAAAAAATTTATTTGTAGATTCTGATTACTACACTGGGTCAGAATCAGATACATCTGCATCAAGAGATGTGGATGGGTCTGAATCTGAAGGAGATATTCATCAGCTTATAGATGAATATGGGGATTTGTTGCAGACACTCAAGAGTAGCAAGGCTCAAGGCTGAGCTTGCTATACGCTTCGAGATGAAAGACTTGTGAGAGCTTCATCACTTTCTCGGTCTTGAAGTGGAGAGGAAGGAGTGCGGAATTCTCATTTGCCAGAAGGGTTATGCAGATCGCATTGTAAGTCGATTTGGCTGAGCGGCCTGAGCGGACAGAGGTTTGCGGGTTGTAGGTTGTGCTCTGTTCAGCGGCCTTGCATGTTGCAAGCTTGTGCTAACCAGCGGGTTGTGTGTCTTATCCGCGGGAGGCTTGCGGAATGACGAGTCCGCAGTGTCCGCTGTTGCGGGCTGGCCTTGGTGTTTGGCTGTGGCCCTTGCCGAGCTCAAGTGGTGCAGCGGTGTTCTGCTGTGGAAGACTGCGCGGACTGGTGATTGGAGTCCGGCAGGTGGCCTTTGTGGAGAGCTGTTTGGGTAAAGCTTGCAGACTCTGCCCTTTTCTGTGCCTTGGCGTCCGCGGAGTCCGCATCTGTGTGGACGGTGCCTTGCTTCTTGCCGAGCTTTCCATGATGGAGTGAATGTTATCCATCCTGGGGCGGACTGTCCTGATGGTGGGCGATCTGAAGCTTTTATGTCCGCAGAGTCCGTTGTTGACTGGGCGGATTGCCTGTTGGTCGTGGACGGCGGGGTGGCATTGTTTGCCGAGTTCTGCGGATTGTCTCCTGAGTACGCGTAATATGGTATTGCGGGATGATTGCAGCTTATGTTGCGGGGGTGCCCGCGTGCTGTATTGGGTGACGGTCTAGCTCTGTTTTCCTTGGGCGGACTGGCTTTGTGACAGTGATAGCAGGTCGGCAGCATGTGAGTCCGCATAGAGGCGGACTAGCTTTTTCTGTTCTGGTTCCTAAGGTTTGGTCAAGTCCGTGCGGACTGGGCGGACTGGGTGTGTTAGCGCGCAGGCTGGGGCGGTGATTCTATGCACTAGGGTGGTGACCACACTCCTCACCTCGCCTATAAATAGAACCCCGGCAGGCCTACAGTAACGGAGTGAACAGTAAGTTGGGCTTGGGCAAGTGTTGCGGTCTGCGGTTTTCTGTCCGTGCGGGTTGAGTAGTGATGGCGGCTTGTCAGTTTTTCTGCTTTAGCTTGATCAAGTTCCAATAACCTGTCCGTCGGTTTCATGCGGGTAGGCGGTTTGTTCCTCTGTTTTTCAGCAGGCAGCAAATAACGGTGTGTTTGCTTGAAATCGCGGTCTCGGCGGACTCACTGTGTTATTCGGCTTGTAGCAGTTGCAGCTTGGGCGGCTTGGGCGACTTTGGCGGACAAGGCGGTCTCGGCGGTCTCCAGTGCTGTCCGCCCGGGTTGTTTTGTTCTTTCTGTTTGTAGCGTGTGTACTAGTGAAATCATGTCTCCCTACGTATACCTCGCCTTGTAAAGAAGTGAATGAATATACGACCTGCTTGTTCTTCCATATGTTATTGGTGTTAAACTTGCTGTTTGGGCTTCCGCATGATCAAAGTGTGAACTGGGTAGTTCTGAGAATATTAATTCGCCTTTAGGCTACCTTGCTGACCGCTTTGAGAAAATTTAACATATAAAAGACTAAGTAAAATCCCACTTTGCAACAATAGTTCACTTTTGTACAGAGCTCTTCTAAAAACGGGATTCAGGAAGAAGTATGAATTCTATAATTATGAAATCTGAGAAGTGAAAAACAGACGAGCAACGATGATTTGGGTTGCCAAACCTCTAGATGACGGCCAATTTGCTTTTTGTGCAGCGAAAATTAGCGTCGGGCGTTGACCCAATTTCTTCCCGGCCTCTTCGACTTTCCTCGCTGGTTCTTTGGCTTCGCTCGCAGGCTCTCCGGTTGCTTCAGAGGTTCTTAAAACTCCACCATTCGTATTGTTCGCTGTCTCTTCGCTGTTACACCAAACGAATTCGAATAAGAGACAATGACCGGTAAATTCAAGTTGAGAGAAGTAAACAAAGGCGCATACCTCTCTCCGCCTAGGTATATCCTTCGTGAAGCATTCTCTTTGCCAGCTCCAGCTTTGCCCTGAATAAAGCTTCCTCGTCGTCCTTCGATTTCTGCATTTCAAAAGCATAATAAACAAATAAACCAAAGCGGTTCTACCAAACTTGATGGTATAAAAAATGTAAAACTGCTTACATCCACAGGTAAGTTTGATGGCATTCTTTGGATAGCAAAAGCTTGACCGTTCTGTTTTTGCTAACAAATTGGTCTTAGGGGTGATCTGCTTGTCCTTGAAGAAGAAATAGATGATATGACGAAGTTGCTGGCAGCGCCTCGAGGCTTCGGCGGTGCAATCGAGGCTGAAAGTGGCTTTGCCTGCCGGGCGACGACGGGCTGCCGAGGAGGCTCCGACCACCTGGCATGTCCAAAGCTTTCTGGAACTGGTTGTAGGGTGCCAATGGGCGCTTGAAAATCTAAAGCAAAGTTGATAAAGAAAAGTTCAATACAAATGATATTACCAGTAAATACAAATGGAGGTAATAAAAATAAGTGCAAATGACAAACTTCCATTATCATCTATCACATCAAATATCTTTAGCATTGATCAGTCGGTACAGAAAAAAACAAAATTCAGCTAATTTCATAAATTATGAAAACAGATGAGTATTGATGTCAACTTCATCCTCATAATTTACCTCGGAAAGCTGGATGGAAGTCGATTGGATGGCTAAAAGGGTTCCTTCATCCATGGGAGGAGTAGGAAGGTCGTCTTCCTCAGCCAGCAGGGAAGGATCAACTGCGTTAGGATTGTGCTCTGAAATCACAATCAAAGTATAATTTTAAACAAATTTCTAACTAGTGATTTAAGTTATAATGGAAAAATATCACAATGTAACATCTTTAATTTATAAATTTCTCACCAATTGGAGCTGCAGTTAGAATCCACTCATCTACATTCTCCTTCCAATCTCTGCAAACAAACAAAAATGAAATGAGATTTTCCCCCATGGAGCCTACGTTTTTGCCTTAAGCAAAACTAAAAGTTCCATCAGAAAGTTCTAAATATGAACTCATAATTACAATAGAAAACTCATAATTACAGTAGAATCATTTTTTCCCAATGGTTAAATCAAGTAAATAATGGCATCTAAATATGAACTCATATTACACAAATGTTTTAAGGATTTAATGTAGGCTATCTCAAGATTAAATGGCTTTGAGCCAAAGCCATAAAAATTTGATCAAATATCTCATGGCATTTCTCAGATTTTTGAAGAAATGAAAATGATCGCAATGAAGTGTTAGATTGATTTAAGACCAATGTACAATCTTCAAAGAAAAATCAGTTCCAATACTAAGGCTCCATTTGGCACGGTGGCGGCGGTCATGAACATCAGGGTTAAAATGTCATTCGTTAATGCCCACCTAAGAAACTCCACTTTTATGTTCAAACGGATGATATTTGTTAGGTTATTCTTAACAAATCACGGCTTAACCCATGCGTACCACCGTGTCAAACAGAGCCTAAATAAAATTCAGAAGCACACATAATTTTATGCTCAAAATCAAATTTTAAAATGAAAACAAGAATGCATGAAAGCCCATGAGAGCTTTCGCAGAGTATACGGAGCAAATCCATAAAAATGGGAAACAAAACCAAGGAAAAGTAAAAGCTAAATGAGATTTTAGTCACTGAATCAGTCAGTATGCATGTGTGAATGGAAAGTACATTAAATTATTCATATTTTAAGCTTTCTTAGATTTCTATGGATATTTCATAAATATAATACAATTGAGGTTAGCTCAGAAGCACTTTTCCCTGTCTTTACTTAAATTTAGGGCTATGTAAATAAATAGAATAACTCATTGGCACAGAAGGAAAAAGGCACTCACTGGATTAGAATCCGACCAAGGTGGCCAATCCACTTGGAGTTGTGTTTTCTCGGTTCATTCAAGGGCCACCCAATTTCAGTGGCCTGCAGTACAGCAACAGAACCAAATCATGTAAAAAGGAAATTAAATTCTGTGTGGAACTCATACGGATGAAAACCAATTTGATACAGACCTTGAGAATTTCTACAGAAATTTGCATCAGCTGTAATCGCCTCAAAGATTCATACAATACTGCTTCAGACTGCAAGCAAGGAAATGACAATCATCTAAAGAAAATTGCCGTTAAAAAGGTTTGGGAGCAAAATTTCACAAAATGAAGCATATATAATTAACAAACCTGGTCATGGCTGTGGAGAAGAACCTCCTTTATTCTCAGCACCTCTCCCGTAATATTAATCTAGTTCTTCTTCTCATCCATCAGTACCTCTGTGAGATGCAGACCATCATCATTTCTGAAATTGCATAAACGGGCCATGGTTAACTCATCTTGCACACAGTCATTATTGCCTCTATCCATGTTGATTACTTTCTCAATCAGTTCCCATTTCATGCTCCCACCGCCTTCCTCAGCCCTCAAATCCTCGCCGGCGTCAGGAACTAGAAGTTTCATATTGTTGCACCGAAAACATTGTGAAACCGGAACGGAAAAGAGCTTCTCCGCAATCCCGTCTCTTCGGCTCCTGAATTCCTTCGGGCAATCCATTGCCGCCACCATGATGGCCTTCTCGATTACCTCAAAAATATCTGCCCCTGCGCTCCTGAAAAGCCTCCTCCAGTAATCCAAGGACCCAGATTTTTCCCTCCATCGTCCCCCACAACAATCTCTATCAAACCCGCCCACAAATAACAACGCAAACCCCAACTTCACCCCCGCTCTTCCTTTCTCCCACGACGGAAATGGAAAGTAAGAAGGCTCTCTCAATCTCCCTCCCCCTTCGCCTCTCTTTCCGATCGATTCCTTCTCCTCCTCCGACAACGAACGGCGTCGAATATCCGAGCGACTGAAACAGACAGCGCGTGGAGTAATCGTCTCAGCTTAATTAATTATATCTCAGCCCCACCGTTATCTATAATTCTTTCTAATTAGTTTTTTTTTACTTTCCTAATTTAAACTATTTTTTAAAATTAAAAACCTAGCCCGTGAATTAGGCCTGTCCAAAAGGCCCGAGCCCAGTGGGCCGGCCCGAGCCCGGCCCGGCGAAAGCCCATTTCGGCCTGGCCCGGAAAAAGCCCGTCCCGGGCGGAGACCGGGCTCAGGGCCCTTACAGGGCCTTGGTTTTGGGGGCTAGCCCGGCCCGATTTCGACCCGGGCCGGGCCGGGCAAAGCCCGAAAGTCGGGTCGGTCTCGGCCCAGACCCGGGCCCAAACGAAGCCCGGACCGGGCCTGCAGGCCGGCCCGGACCTGCTGGCCAACGACTCTAAGAGCCGTTGGAAATTAAACTACTCTTAGAGCCGTTGGAACTGCAGCCAGCAGGGCTGATGCTGACAGCCCTGATGGCTGCATTAATGTGGCCTAGGGCCTAGGCAAAAGCCTAGGCCCTAGGCCATATTAAAGAAAGAAATTTTTTTATTAATTTTTTTTTATAACCCCCCCCCCCCCCCCACCCGACCCTCTCTCTCTTTCTCTCTTCCACTCAGTCTCTCTCTCTCGCTCTTCCACTCACTTTCTCTCTCTCTTCCACTCTCTCTCACTTACTCTCTCCCTCTCTTACTCTCTCTCGCTGTATGGCATCGTCCTTATTGGGTACATTGGAAAATGTGTACTATATTTGGAGAAGTCTCAGCTAACTCAATGATATGCATCAAGTTGTATTTGATGTTGTGTTGAGTTATCATGTGCAGGTTAAGTAAATGGAAAAGAAAATTATCTAAGTACAAGTGTCAACACTTGGGAATGGATGTGTCGACACCAAGGGCCAGATTATGTCGACACCCAGAATTTGTGTCGACACACAGAAAATCTGTCGATAACGCAGTGTCGACACTAAGGGCCATACTTGTGTCGACATTATCAGAAGTTGTGTCGACACACAGAGAAGCTGTCGACACATTCCAAAATTCTGTCGACACATTCCAGTATTCTGTCGACAATGACTGTGTCGACACACAGAACTTGTGTCGACACACACCAGAATTCTGTCGACACCAACTTTGTCAAGACAAGGAGTGTTTGTGTTGACACACAGGACTTGTGTCGACACATTCCATAGAAGCTGTGTCGAGAAGTAAAAGTGAAGCTATGTCGACAACAACAAGACTTGTGTCTACATATGGACTATGTGTGTCGACACATATAAAGTATTCAGTCGACATTCTCTGCTGCTATGTCAAAGTCTAATGAAGGCTGAAGTAATACAACTAAAGACTTGACATCTGTCATTACTGACATTGGTGTCACATCTGTCAGAGGTGTCAGAAGATAGTTTGAAACCGGAACAGCCGGTTACCATAGATGAAGCCTATAAATAGATATGCTCTCTCAACAATTGAGACAACAACAAGAAGAATAACACATACAAATAGAGAAGTTAATCAAGATAATCAATTATAATCTCTGAAGGATTGAGAATCTAGAAGGAGAAAGAAGGCTCAGTCAACAGATTATAGAGAGAGAAAAACAAGAAGGAGAGAAGCTCTTATCTAGTGAAGGCAGATTCTGAACAGTCTACCTGAATAATTCAGATCAAGTCTGAAGAAGAATTCAGATTAATTTCTGAAGAAAGCTGATTGAATATCAACTCCAACATCAAGAAGATCAACTCTACTTTGTTAAGATTCAAGAACCTTTAAAGAAAGCTAAGACAGGTTGATCCTTAAGAAATCAGTTCTATCAAAAACTGATCAAGAAACCTTCAACCAATTCTCTCTCCATCTGGTTGAAGATATCAACATGTTTTCATCAATAATTCTTATAGGATCTGTAATAGATCTGAGTGTAGGAGATTTACATCTCTGAGTTGTAAGCCTAAATTATAAAGGCTGAGGTAGGGCTGAGTGCCTGAGGTAGGGGAATTTGTTGTAACACCTCCCCTGTAATGACCGTATAATATGGGTCCGGCCGGGGCCCCACAACATACGGACGCCACAGCTTTAGTATTATAGGATTATATAACTACCCACACTCAAAACACTTTGCACAACACAGCGGAAACACAAGCAAGACTAGAAGTTATCCACTGCTACAAGAGTAATAAGATGGCCTTATGGCCTTACAACACAAGAGAGTCCAAACTCACATAATACAACATTCATGAAAGTGCAAACGCACCCCTAGTCTACCTCAACATGCAAGCCGGACAACATGAGCATAAAACATATAATGCCATAAATGTAAAGCTACAACAAAAGGGGAAACACTTCATGAGGCTTAGGCCTTTCTGGCCGGCGAGCTAGCTCCTGCTTGCGATCCTCGCCCTGTAAAATTATTAGTAACGTGGGTCAGCAAAGGCTGAACTCAAACTGTGTAACAAACACATCTCCTCCCGGCCGCCCCTAACGGACCCCGGGAACCCTCCAACCTGCAAGTCAGCACTTCGTATGCAATATATAAATATAAAAAGAAGTGCATTAAGAATAAGCTTGGATGTCTCAAACATCATACACGTTCTCTACGGGTTGAACATATAATATAAAAAGGGGGCTACTTATGCAATATGTATGCAACACTCGGGTTTCACCCAAGGTACCCTATAGCGTATGCATCTAGCACATCATCACATCATTTGGGTACTCATCGTTTCCCCATTTGGCATAAAGCCGCAAACAAAAAGGGACACACAATTCCCCCCCAACGGCACACAAGCCGCCACCTGGAACTCTTGCCTAGGCCCCACCCGCTCAAGGTCTTAGAACCGGGCTTGCCTACAAGCTTTGACGTCTCTTGTCAGGATTCCAACAAACACAAACTGACCGATTCTAAGAAGCCTTGTCGGACCCCATCCGCTCATGGCCTCATTACCCGGGCTTGCCCCCATGCTTGGCATTCTCGTCAATCTCACAGAAGGGGACTAGTCTCGCCGAGACACCCTCCACACATGATGTGTACGTCACGGGAAAGCCAACCGACCACAGAGACACAGCCACGCCTTGGCACATCACAAACCAAGACAATTCCACCCTAGTCCCTAATTTGTACTACAGCGTTCCCGCGCACCAAGGAAATCATCTACCACCAATACAGAGCTAACCTTATCCACCAAGGAAACCATCTACCGTTATTGAGGAGCTAACCTTGTCCGGTTCCGACTACACGTACTCACTTGAGAAAAAAGGGAAAACACCACCACATCACAAATGACATCTTGCCGCAATGGAAACTCTACGAATCCTTAAAGTTCGTATGCAACATCACCGAGTCGGACTAACGGTCGCGACTACGGCTTCACCCACCATGCCTAATCCACTAACATGGCGGATCTCTAATGCAAAACATGCCGGGGATGGACTCAATTGACCCGGAGGTTCTTCTTGAACCTTGGCGACCCAAACCCCTCTCATTTGAGTGTTTGGTGCCCAAAACTAGAAAAGAAAAATGATGCTAAGACATGCATCCTAAAACCGAGAGGAGAAGTGTCATTACCTTCCGACTCCTCTTCCTAGCCATGGCAAAATAGCCGGATGAAAACCTTCGCAACGGTCTAGCCTACACGGATCTGGACTCGGCTCGCGATTTGGAGCACCGAAGCCTCTCCTACAGCCCAAACCCTCCTTCTCCTTCTTACTTGCTCTCACCTCTCTCTAGAACTTTAGTAAGAGAAAGCTTGGAGAAGAATGAGGGTTTACAACCCTATTCTCGGACTTAACTCCCCAAGAGATGTCCTGAACCATCAGATCCCAAAATAAGGGAAAGAATGGTCACGATCCGTCTGAAAAATAAAATACCTGGGCCGAACACGGCCTGGCACACGCCCGTCTCCAGGGCTGTGTCCCCCATTCTCCGTCACAAATCGACGCGCCAGGAACAACACACGGGCATCTGACATGCCCGTGTTCGACCCGACACGCCCGTGTCCCGAATGACACGGTCGTGTGGTCGGCCGTGTGCCTCCATCGACACAGCCCCAAAAACAACCCGAGAAGGACACGGCCTGGGACACGCCCGTGTCCCAAGTCGTGTGCGAAGTCTCGACACTCGTCGACTGCCTTTGTGTCGACACCGCGGAAAAACGTTGAGCGAAGATCGTCGACCAAGCAGGACACGCCCTGTGACACACCCGTGTCACATGCCGTGTGCCCCTGTCTCGACACTCGACACTCGTCGAGTGGACTTTGTCGAGAGAAGTCTCGACACTCGACTGATACGGCCTTGGACACGCCCGTGTCCTAGGCCGTGTGCCTTGTCTCGACACATCGTCGAGCGAAAATGTCGACACCCCGGGTCGATTGTCGACACGGGCTTGACACGCCCTGAGACACGCCCGTGTCTCAGGCCGTGTGCCCAGTCTCGACACTCGTCGAGCGAAAAATGTCGACTACGCGGCCAAGTCGTCGACTCCAGCCTGACACGCCCTGGGACACGCCCGTGTCCCAGGCCGTGTGCCCCCTGCCAGGAACCAAAATTGGCCAGAAAACGCTGGTCGATCCCCTCTCAAAACTTGGGGTGTTACAACTCTCCCCCCTTAACAGAATTTCGTCCCGAAATTACAAAGCAAAATGGAACACAATTTAAATGGTACCTGATTTGAAGAGCTCTGGATACTCTTCTAGCATGGCTTGTTCTCGCTCCAAAGAGAACTCCTCATGACCGCAGTTATCCCATCGGACTTTCACGAGTTTAACCTCTTTACTCCGCAACTGTCGAATCTCCGAATCCTCTAAAGCAATTGGAAGGACCCGCATCCTCAAGTCTTCCTCAATCGACACCGATGCCCGCCCGATCACCACACTAGCCTCCACCAAGGCTTTCCTCAAGGCGGAGACATGGAAGACGCCAACCGATAAGCTGCTTCTCCCACCCGTTCAACAACTTCAAAAGGCCCCAAAAACCTTGGACGCAACTTCTTGAGTCTGCGAATCCGTGAGACGCCTTTGAACGGCTTGATCTTCAAATAGACCCAATCACCGACCGCAAATTCAAACTTCCTGTGACGAGCATTAAAGTATTTTGCTTGCCGGTCTTGCGCCACCTTCATACGCTCTTGGATGGTCCGTACCAACTCACAAGTGTCAACTACCACCTCCTTTCCCAAAATTTTGGTGTCTCCCGCCTCTGCCCAAGACATATGTGTTCGACACCGCCTCCCATACAAAGCTTCGTATGACACCATTTTTATACTTGCTTGATAACTGTTATTGTACGCGAATTCCACCATGAAGAGGTGATCCCCCCACTTCTTGCCGAATTCAAGAATGCACATTCTCAGCATATCCTCCATAGTACGGTTCGTTCTTTCGGTTTGCCCGTCCGTTTGAGGATGGAACTCCGTACTGAACTTTAGCTTCGTGCCCAAGCTCTTTTGAACCAATCTCAAGTCCTTGGACGCAAACCGTCCATCTCGATTGCTAACTATGCTCTTAGGAATCCCATGCAGTCGCACAATATTGTAAACATACAACTCCACCAGCTTCTCCACGCTGTCCTCCTTCCGATTTGGGATGAAGTGGGCCACCTTGGTTAGGCGATCCACGATCACCCAAATAACATCATTACCCTGCTGCGATCTAGGCAAACCATGTACAAAATCCATGGAGATGTCATCAAATTTCCACTCTGGGATTGGAAGAGGCTTCAGGAACCCGCCCGGCTTCTAACATTCGGCCTTCACCAAGGCACAAGTTTGGCAACGATTCACATACAAAGCTACATCCCGCTTCAGCCCCGGCCACCAAAAGGATTTCTTCATATCCAAGTACATCTTTGTACTGCCTGGGTGAATGGAGTACTTTGTGAAGTGAGCCTCAAACATCAACTCCTCACGGAGTTTGCCGAGCTGCGGTATACAAACCCTTCCGTCCTTCCTCAGAATCCCATCAATCAATTCCCAGGCGCTGCTCTCGCCCTTTTGAGCCTCTAACACATATGGTTGAAAATCCACGTCCAACTGAGTCGCTTCCCGAATGCAATCAGACAAGTCATTTTGCACTTCAATCCAGTTCAACTGAGCCACGCTGGACTCGCCTCTCGCAACACATTCCAAACCAAGAGACTCTCCATTCCCGTACCAACCGCTCATCATGAGCTTCGATCCAATTCCCTTGCCCCGAGTACTTTCTACTCAAAGAATCCGCCACCACATTGGCTTTACCTGGCATATACTGAATCGCCACCTCATAGTCTCCAAGAAACTTAACCCACCTGCGTTGCCGCATGTTCAAGTCCTTTTGATCCAAGAGATACTTCAGGCTTTTATGATCCGTGAAGATCTCCACCTTTGCACCGTACACATAATGTCGCCATATTTTCAATGCAAAAATTACCGCCACCAACTCCAAGTCATGGATAGGGTAATTCCTCTCATGAGGCTTCAGCTGTCTAGACCCAAAAGCTATCACCTTGCCATGTTGCACCAAAACGCAACCCAAACCGCATCATGATGCGTCACTGAAGATCTGAAATCCTTCGGTCCCTTGCGGTAGACTTAGGATTGGAGCCATCATCAGTCTCTCCTTCAGTGCTTCAAATGCTTGACTGCACTCTTGAGTCCACACAAACTTATGATCTTTACGAGTGAGTGAGGTGAGGGGTAGTGCCATCCGCGAGAAATTCTCCACGAATCTCCTGTAATACCCGGCTAGTCCAAGAAAACTTCGGACTTCCGCCACGGTCCTCAAGATTGGCCAATCTCTGATGGCTTCCACTTTTGTTGGATCCACTGCCACCCCATCCCCACTAATCACGTGGCCCAAAAATGCCATCATCTCTAACCAGAACTCGCACTTGGAGAACTTTGCATACAACTGATTCTCCCTCAACACTTGCAAGACCACTCTCAAGTGGGTCTCATGCTCCACTTCCGATTTAGAATACACCAAGATGTCATCAATGAAAACAACCACAAAAGAATCGAAGTATTCCCTAAATACTCGATTCATAAGATCCATGAACACAGATGGTGCGTTCGTCAGCCCGAACGGCATCACCGTAAACTCAGTGTCCATACCTTGTACCAAAGGCAGTTTTGTAGATGTCCTCGTCCCAAATTCGCAACTGATAATAGCCTGACTTTAAGTCCAATTTCGAATACACCACCGACCCCACCAATTGGTCGAACAAGTCGTCTATCCGAGGAATCAGATACTTATTCTTGACGGTCAATTTATTCAGCTATCGGTACTCTATGCACAACCACATACTACCGTCTTTCTTCTTTACAAACAACACCGGCGCGCTCCACGGCGAAGAACTGGGTCTGATATACCCTTGCTCCAACAGTTCCTGTAGCTGTACTTTGAGTTTAGCCAACTCCTTTGGTGCCATCCTAAACGGAGGATGTGACACCGGCCTAGCCTCCGACACTAACTCGATCGAGAAATCGATCTCCCGCCGAGGAGGCGCTCCAGGAAGTTCATCCAGAAACACATCCTTGAACTCTGCCACTACGGGCACTTCCTCTATAGATAGGTGAGAGAGACGAACCTTCAATAACGCTACAAGCGCTACACCACCATGTTTAACCGCCCGCATCAATTGCATGGCCGAAATCAGGGAAAAAGCCACTCCATAAAGGCCCTCAAATTTGACCTCTGCCTGCCCTTTGCTCTTTAGGGTCACTACCTTAGATAGGCAATCAAT
The DNA here is from genome assembly GCA_039583875.1 of Platanthera guangdongensis. NCBI lineage: Eukaryota > Viridiplantae > Streptophyta > Magnoliopsida > Asparagales > Orchidaceae > Platanthera > Platanthera guangdongensis. Next base: position 90,064,605 of record CM077149.1, read on the forward strand.
ACTAGCGCGCTGCTCTGCAAGCCAGTCCATGCCCAAAATGACATCGAACTCAACCAAAGGCAAAATCGCTGCTACCAAAATGAAGCCAACTCCGTCCAGCTCCCAACAGATGCGCCCTTTGGCCCCGGTGGTCATGGATGACCCATTAGGCATACGCACTTTCAGCTCTGCGTCTGCCAAGAAAGACTCAACTCCTATTCTCCGGATGAAGCTCTCCACGAGAAAGGAGTGCGATGCTCCCGTATCGAACAATACCCTAGAGGGGTATCCGGAAACTAAAACGAAGCCTACAACATAGACATCATACAAAAAGTCTAAAAGTATGAAGCACAAAATTTAAACTTAAATTTTCTTCATACCTATCACCACATCGGTTTGGAGGATCGCTTCTTGCTGTCCAAGGTTGTAGGCCCTTGGTTGCACCGGTTGGAACCGAGAAGCGCTTGACTCCGCCATCTTCCCTTTCTCCGCGCACTGGGTCCGGAGCGTACAGTCTGCTCCTGCCTTGCATCTTGCTCCGCTCCTCCTTGAGGACAAACACGAGCTATGTGCCCCATCTTACCGCAGTTGTAGCACGTCGGCGGTCCCCTAGAGTTAGAACCTCCAGGCATCCACTTGCTCTTCTCACCGGATTTGGAAGTGTGAGGCTTCTTCCTCCACCTACTCCCTTCAGACTTTCCCTGAGATTGGGGAGGCTTCCCTTCCCCTTGCTTGGGAGTGAAACCCTTACGACGCTGGGTTCACTCCAGATCACTTTCCAATATCCTGGCAGCCTCAACTAATTCATTGAATCCCGCTCTCTTCATGGAGATGAGGGGTTGCCTCAGATTCTCCCTCAGCCCCTGGTAGAAGAGGTTATCCCTCTCTACATCATCTGCCATCGTCGTTCCCGCGTAACGACCCAAACGGGTGAACTCCTGCACATACTCGTCCACCGTCCTGTCCCGCTGCATTAATTGCAGAAACTGCCTCTGAAGTGCCAACCGTGTAGAAACGGGAATGTACCTCTTTAGAAAAGCATCCCCAAACTCCTCCACCGACGGGGTACGTCCCGGGAACTGGCGGCCACTATGGCTCACCCACCACAACTTGGCGTCTCCTTCCAACATGAACGCCGCATACTCAGATTTATTTTCTTCTGGCGCCTCTGCCTCCCTCAAAAGCTCTTGAATTCGAACCCACCAATCCTATGCATCCGTTGGCATACCAACTCCCTTGAATGATGGGGTATGGAAGCTCAGGAAATACTTTAAGTGCCAGTCTCCATTTCCGACAACCACGCTTTCCGCCAAAGGCTCCACTCGCCTGGATTCTCCGCCTAGCACGGCCGTCGCCGTATCCGGTGTAGCAAGGGTTGCTACCTGAGCTGCCGCTGCAGCTTGGGCCGCCACCATCGCTTCTGCAAGCATGTGGCAGAAGTCGGCCGGGTTTACACCCGTGCCCAAAAGACCTGGAGCAGTAGCACTGCTCGCCGAAAGCTCTTCTCTTGCTCTCGACGTACCCGCCTCGTTGCTTGCACTCTTCAAGAAAACAAGAAACAAGGGATCAGTCTCTAATCTCAAGACTTAAACAATAGGACACTCATGGTCCAGCGTTACTCTTATGTGGATAACTTCTCTATGCATTGACCTTGAATCTAACCTCGCTTTGATACCAAATTGTAACACCACCCCTGTAATGACCGTATAATATGGGTCCGGTCGGGGCCCCACAACATATGGACGCCACAACTTTAGTATTATAAGATGATATAACTACCCACACTCAAAACACTTTGCACAACACAGTGAAAACACAAGCAAGACTAGAAGTTATCCACTGCTACAAGAGTAATAAGATGGCCTTATGGCCTTACAACACAAGAGAGTCCAAACTCACATAATACAACATTCATGAAAGTGCAAATGCACCCCTAGTCTACCCCGGCATGCAAGCCAGACTACATGAGCATAAAACATATAATGCCAAAAATGTAAAGCTACAGCAAAAGGGGAAACACTTCATGAGGCTTAGGCCTTTATGGCCGGCGAGCTAGCTCCTGCTTGCGATCCTCGCCCTATAAAATTATTAATAACGTGGGTCAGCAAAGGCTGACCTCAAACTGTGTAACAACCACATCTCCTCCCGGCCGCCCCTAACGGACCCCGGGGAACCCTCCAACCTGCAAGTCAGCACTTCGTATGCAATATATAAATATAAAAATAAGTACATTAAGAACAAACTTGGATGTCACAAACATCATACACATTCTCTACGGGTTGAACATATAATATAAAAAGGGGCCTACTTATGCAACATGTATGCAACACCTGGGTTTCACCTAAGGCACCCTACAACATATGCATCTGACACATCATCACATCATTTGGGTACTCATCGTTTCCCCATTTGGCATAAAGCCGCAAACAAAAAGGTAGACACAATTCCCCCCAACGACACATAAGCCGCCACCTGGAACTCTTGCCTAGGCCCCACCCGCTCAAGGTCTTATACCCGGGCTTTCCTGCAAGCTCTGACGTCTCTTGTCAGGATTCCAACAAACACAAACTGACCGATTCTAAGAAGCCTTGCCGGACCCCACCCGCTTATGGCCTCATTGCCCGGGCTTGCCCCCATGCTTGGCATTCTCGTCAGTCTCACAGAAGGGGACTAGTCTCGCCGGGACACCCTCCACACATGACGTGTACGTCACGGGATAGCCAACCGACCATGCAGACACAGTCACGCCTTGGCATATCACAAACCAAGACAATTCCACCCTAGTCCCTCATTTGTACTGTAGCGTTCTCACGCACCAAGGAAACCATCTACCACCAATGCAGAGCTAACCTTGTCAACCAAGGAAACCATCTACCGCTATTGAGGAGCTAACCTTGTCCGGTTCCGACTACACGTACTCACTTAAGAAAAAGGGGAAAACACCACCACATCACAAACGACATCTTGCCGCAACGGAAACTCTACGAATCCTTAAAGTTCGTATGCAACATCACCGAGTCGGACTAACGATCACGACTACGGCTTCACCCACCATGCCTAATCTAATAACGGAGCGGATCTCTAATGCAAAACATGCCAGGGATGGACTCAATCGACCCGGGGGTTATTCTTGAACCTTGGCGACCCAAACCCCTCTCATTTGAGTGTTTGGATCCCAAAATTAGAAAAGAAAAATGATGCTAAGACATGCATCCTAAAACCGAGAGGAGAAGTGTCGTTACCTTCCGACTCCTCTTCCTAGCCATGGCAAAATAGCCGGATGAAAACCTTCGCAACGGTCTAGCCTCCACCGATCTGGACTCGGCTCGCGATTTGGAGCACCGAAGACTCTCATACAGCCCAAACCCTCCTTCTCCTTCTTCTTTGCTCTCACCTCTCTCTAGAACTTTAGTAAGAGAAAGTTTATAGAAGAATGAGGATTTCCAACCCTATTCTCGGACTTAACTCCCCAAGAGATGTCCTGAACCATCAGATCCCAAAATAAGGGAAAGAATGGCCACGATCCGTCTGAAAAATAAAACACCTGGGCCGAACACGGCCTGGCACACGCCCGTGTCCCGGGCCGTATCCCTCATTTGCCGTCATAAATCGACGCGCTTGGAACAACACACGGGCATCCGACATGCCCGTGTTCGACCCGACACGCCCGTGTCCCGACTGACACGGCCGTGTGGTCGGCCGTGTGCCTCCATCGACACAGCCCCGAAAACAACCCGAGAAGGACACCGCCTGGGACACGCCCGTGTCCCAAGCCGTGTGCGAAGTCTCGACACTCGTCGACAGCCTTTGTGTCAACACCGCGAAAAAACGTCGAGCGAAGATCGTCGACCAAGCGGGACACGCCCTGTGACACGCCTGTGTCACAGGCCGTTTGCCCCTGTCTCGACACTCGACACTCATCGAGTGGACTTCATCGAGAGAAGTCTCTACACTCGACTGACACGGCCTTAGACACGCCCGTGTCCTAGGCTGTGTGCGTTGTCTCGATACATCATCGAGCGAAAATGTCGACACCCCGGGCCGGTTGTCGACACGGGCTCGACACGCCCTGAGACACGCCCGTGTCTCAGGCCGTGTGCCCAGTCTCGACACTTTGTCGAGCGAAAAATCTCAACTATGCGGCCAAGTCGTCGACTCCAGCCTGACCTTCCCTGGGACACGCCCGTGTTCCAGGCCGTGTGCCCCCTGCCAGAAACCAAAATTGGTCAGAAAATGCTGGTCGATCCCCTCTCAAAACTTGGGGTGTTAAATTTGTTCACTGAGTTGTAGGCCTGTGAAAGAGGCTGAGGTAGGGCTGTTGCCTGAGTTGTAGGAGTGGGGTGTCACTATGAGTTGTAGGCCTATGGAAGAGGTTGAGGTAGGGCTTGTGCTTGAGTTGTAGGAGTGTGGATTCACTCTGAGTTGTAGGAACCATTCTTGGTTCTGAGCTGTAAGATCTGCGGATCTGAGAAGAAGGAAGGAATTTAGGCCGAATCTAGTACACTGCTAGATAGACGAAGAGGGAAAGTGGATGTACCCATCATTTGGGGAACCACTATAAAACTGGTGTGCAATCTGTGAATGTTGTGTTGTATTTTCTGCTGAATACATTGCTAAACTAGATAGAATTATCTGCCTAAGTCAGAAAAAGAATTGAACCTATTCTCCCCCCCCCCCCTCTAGGTGTTTAGAACATCTTGAAACCAATTCTTTCAAGTGGTATCAGAGGGAGGTTTCTCAAAAAATAGACCTAACAGTACGAGTAGATCTCCAAGGAAGAAATCTATTAGGCTAAATGAGTTCCATTGAGAATCATAAGGAGTTTGGTTCCATGAAGTTACCTATATGCAGGAAAGAGATTTTTGGCATATGGAAAGAAAGAGTTAGATTGTTTATGGAAGCTTCAGATCCAAGAATCTATATGATAGTCAAAGAAGGTCCATTCATCCCAATGAAAGTCTCAGTTTTTGATGCAAATCTCAGGACACCAAAGGAGTATTCTGAAATGACAAAGGATGAGATCATCTTGGCTACTATGGATAAGAGAGCACAGAATATAATAGTCAGTGTCATAGATGATTCAACATTCCAAAATTTGATTCACTGCAAGACCTCCAAAGAAATGTGGGACACTCTGATTGTCTACACGGAGGGTTCAGAAGAGGTGAGAGAAGACAGAAAGTCTATGCTGAATCAGGAGTATGAAAGTTTTAGACAATCTAAAACAGGCATCATAACTGAATTTTACAAGAAATTTTTCAGAATAGTTAATGAATTGATGTCATGTGGAAGAGTATTCAGCACATATGAGTTTAATGATAAGTTTCTGAGAACATTGACAAAATACTGGGACACTAAGATATATGTCATTAGGGAAGTGACCAGACTAACAAAGATTTCACCTCCAACATTATTTGGCAAGCTGCTTTCATATGAAATGCAGTTGATGGTCAGAAAAGAGGAGGAGAAAAGTAATAAAGTTGATTACATAGATAAGTCAGTGGCTTTCAAGACTGAAGCCATAAGAAAGGACAGGAGGATGTCTCCATCACCTCCTAGGAAAGCTGCAGAAGTTGTTTCAGAAAGTTCTGACAGTCACACATCAGATATTCCAAATTCTGATGAAGACTTAACAACTTTCTCAAAACAATTTCGAAGGTTTTTGAAGAAGAAACAGTGGAGATCCAAGCCATCCTCTTCACAATCCAAGGATGATTACTATCAGAAAAAGAAATCCTCTAGAAAGGACAAGTATAGCTCTAAACCTAGTAAATTATCTTTAACTAAGATTGTTTGTTATTACTGCAACAGGCCTGGACATATGGTAGCTGATTGTCTTGACAAAAGGTAAGAATCTAATGATAAGAAGAAACTAAAAAACAAGGGCAAGAAGGAGAAATCCTTTGTAGCAAAGAAGCAAAAAAGCTGGTCAGATTCTTCATCATAAGATTCTGAGGCTGAAGCTGAAGTTGAAGCTTATATAGGACTATTGGCAACTGAAGAGGATGTAGAAGAGGCTGAGTTCTTAAAGTGGCTGGATTCAGTAAATGAAATTGAAGAACCATGTTGTAAAGGACTAATGGTCTTGATAAAAGAAGATCAGTGCCAGGATCAGCCTGGACCTAGTAAGGTAAACAATTCTTCAATAGATTCTGATTACTATACTAGCTCAGAATCAGAAGCATCTGTATCAAGAGATGTAGATGAATCTAAATCTGAAGGAGATATGCATCAACTTATTGATGAATATGGTGATCTGCTGCAAACACTTAAGAAAAGCAAAATACTTAATAAAGCACAGACCAAGGAAATTACTGATCTTAAGCAGACTGTATTAGATTCAGAAAAATTGCTGGATCTAAAGATGAATGAAGTAGCCAAACTGAAAAACATAACTGTTATTCATATGGGTACTATTGCATTCAAGAATGATCAAATCAAAAGTCTGGAAGTCAAACTTCAGAAGGAAAAGGATCTGGTGGCTAAGTTCTCTAAGCCAAAATCAGTTTTACCTTTAATTGATGACTTTATTCTTAAAAAGGGTAAGACAGGATTGGGCTTTGAGGGAAATGCAAGGGCTGCCAAATCCAAAAGAAAAGGCACAACCCCAGTATAGCCTCTAGCCTTTAAACCCCTCATTTCTTTCAGAAAGGTGTGGCAACCAACTAATAGATATGATCATGATATCATACATGGTTATGGTAAGTTAGATATTCTGAATGACAAGGGTGTTGCTCGAGCACTCAAGAAAAAAACCACTATACCAACAGTGTTAAGAACAGCTGACAGCAATGCTGTTAAAACTGTACCTAAAAAAAGATATAATAGATATGAGTGTTGGTGTTGTGGTAAGATAGGGCATTATGCCATGGATTACTGGCACAACACCAGTGTTAGGAGGAATGTCAACTTACCTGTGAGGAAGGCTGCTGGTAAGAATATCAAGTTTCATTCTAACATGAACCTAGAAACCAATAAAAATTAGGGTTCTAAGGTAAATTAATTTTATTTGCTGCAGGTAGGTCCAAGTTGCCATACCCTTATATGATACTTGGACAGTGGGTGTTTGTTGGGTTTCTCTATAAGGATGGCACAACGCTTGTGCACGCAGCGGAAGAATAAAAACTTCAAGAAAACCCAAAAGAGATGGGATCGGGCCATGACAGTTGAATCAAGAAGTTAACACACAACTATGCAAAATTACCTCGGTGGCGTTGAGTCACAACCCAACGGAGATGCTCCAAGTTTTGCGTTCTTGCTGGTGGCGAGTTCTACGTAGAATGATGTCCACGTCTCTGCAGAAATCCACACGAGCGGGAGAACACCGGTCTTTCCGTCGCACGGAAAATCGGGAGGAGAGGGACCGCACCTTGCTTCTCTACGGACTGCTAGGTCCGCGCCAGGAAGAGCAACACCAGCGATGATCGCCGGAGAGGAGGAGGTCGACGGAGCGAACACGGCGGCGGCGGAACACTTCCGTCGGCGGCGGGATTCGGGATCGGCGGAACGATCGCGGGACGGAACTCTTCCGTCACGGGTTTCTATCAGCCAAGGAGAGAACTATATCCCGAAAAACCCTAAGTATTCTATTTATACCTAAAGTATAAAATAGACTTAGGAGTGTTGCTATCCGCAGACCACCCAAGAATAAGGGTTCCAGAATCGGCGAGAATCACCAGCCGATCGGTGAGAATCGATCGTCGAGAATCACTAAGGATCGGCGAGTATCGGCTAGGAATGGCGAGAACCAGTCAGCAAGAATCGGTCGGCGAGAATCACCAGCAGATTCGGCGAGAATCAATTGGCGAGAATGCCCGATGATTCATGTCGAATCATAGGTTGACGATTCTCGTCGATCGTCGAGAATCACCGACGATACACGTCGAACAGGTTCGACGATTCTCGTCGATCGGCGAGAATCAGAGTACACTACTCTACGATTCTCGTCGATCGGCGAGAATCCGAGCACCAATCCACTAAGGCAACAGCTTGCCCAACCCGACTCTCTTTAAGGCAACACTTTGCCCACAACCCCATTCAGGTCGGTGATTGGTAACCTTTACCAACACAGTCAATCATCCAACTTCTCCACATCTCTTATGTGCGACCCTGCAGGCTCATATCGCGTTGGCAGTGAGATTACATGTTTGACCACTTCCAGATCACCATGGTAACTCCAACAGACTCCCACTTGATCTTGAAAGTATCAAACCAAAAACCTTACAAACAATGAGCGGCATCTAGCAATGCATTATTGCTCCCCAAGCAATAAGAGTTTATAACTCATAAGCCTTTATGACCAATGTATCAGCGTTGTCTTTGTCCCTTTTTCCCTTACATCCGGAAAGAACTAGAGGCATGGACCGTGTCACCCTCGTAATAGCTCAATCCAAGTTTCTTGATCCAGGACGGACTTCCAGAGAATGGTGAGTCCAATATCACATATTGACTCAACCAAGCATGGCCATGCATTTCTCAGTCCAGTTCCATCAAGGGGCCCATGGATGCAACTCCTGTCATACAGAAGGACAAATCCCATATCTGCTCACACACAAACACCCAAATGATTCGTAACATGCCCAACAACCACCCTTATCATCAACCTTTCCAAGGAAGACTTTAGATGGCATCAAAGCACGCTCTTCCTCACTTGATGAATGCTGTGACTTCAGGTCAAAGGACCACAACACCATTGTCAATTGAGACCTACTCGTGACACGATTGGATGACAATCCACAGAGTAGTCTCAGATTGGGTCTGTCCAGTACAACTTGTTCACTAACAAGTACCCACGTGATGACTTGATATCACAATATCATGACCTGTGAGAACCGATCATCAGTCAACGCACGTGCTAGCCTTCATGTACCATCATCACCCTTAGATTCTATGATGATACTCGACCAGGGACCTTTTAAGAATGAAGTTTCAAATAAATCATAGGCTCTCACATTCAAGTCACGTACTTGATGTCCCATGGAAGCGAACATTCTAAGGGTATCTATTATGTTAACATTTAACTATCACATAGAAAATTCATAATAAAAGAACTTGCCATTAATTGTAAGAGAAAAACTAGGTACAATGTTCATCATATGAACAAACAGCCAACAAAATACATATTTACATGCAATCCACAAGATTCTCGCTAGAGTTGATCATTTAGGTATCGTATACCCATCGATCTAGTATGACCATCATGCTTTCTCTGCGCGAGAGGCTTTGTCAGCGGATCCGCAATATTTTCCTCAGTCGGCACTCTGCAGATGTTCACATCTCCTCGTTCGACAATCTCACGAATAAGATGAAACCGCCGAAGTATATGCTTGGAGCGCTGATGGGATCTAGGTTCCTTAGATTGTGCAATTGCACCATTGTTATCACAGTAGAGAACTACGGGACCAACAATGCTAGGAACTACATCAAGCTCGCCGATGAATTTCCTAATCCATACAGCCTCCTTCGCCGCATTAGCTGCGGCGATATACTCGGCCTCTATTGTAGAATCAGCAACTGTCTCTTGCTTGGAACTCTTCAAGCTCACAGCTCCTCCATTCAGGCAAAACACAAAACCTGACTGAGACTTGGAGTCGTCTCTATCAGTTTGGAAGCTAGCATCCATGTAAACACTTACAACGAGCTCTTCCTCTCCACCATACACCAAGAACACATCCTTAGTCCTTCTCAAGTACTTCAGGACATTCTTGACTGCAATCCAGTGACACTCACCGGGGTCTGACTGATACCTGCTAGTCATGCTCAAAGCAAAGGAGACATCGGGTCGAGTACATAACATCGCGTACATGATTGATCCAATTGCCGAAGCATATGGAATCAACTTCATGCGGTCCTTATCTTCACATGACTTTGGACACTGGTCCTTAGAGAGATTCACACCATGAGACATGGGCAAAAATCCTTTCTTGGACTCAAGCATGTTGAACCGCTTCAACACCTTTTCGATGTACGTACTCTGGGTCAAACCCAGCAACTTCTTCGATCTATCTCTATAGATCTTAATACCGAGTATGTAAGTCGCTTCACCCAAATCCTTCATTGAAAAGCAGTTCCCTAGGTTGTTCTTAACAACTTTCAGGGTAGGAATGTCATTCCCAATCAACAGTATGTCATCTACATACAATATCAGGAAGACAACAATGCTCCCACTGATTCTCTTGTAAACACAAGGCTCATCTTCATTCTTGATGAAACCAAACTCTTTGATTTTCTCATCAAAACGAAGATTCCAACTTCGAGAGGCCTGTTTCAGTCCATAAATGGACTTATTCAGCTTGCATATTTTAGTGGCTTCATCTGGGGATACAAAACCCTCGGGTTGTGTCATATACACTTCCTCAAGGAGGTTTCCATTAAGGAAAGCCATTTTGACATCCATCTGCCAGATCTCGTAGTCATAATACGCAGCAACAATAAGCAATATCCTTATGGACTTTACCATAGCAACAGGGGAAAAGGGTCTCATCATAGTCAATACCATGAATTTGCTTGAAACCCTTAGCCACCAGTCACCCTTTGAATGTCTGTACATTCCCATCCATGTCGGTCTTCTTCTTGAAGACCCACTTGCACCCTATGGGTCGTACCCCTTCAGGTGGTTCCACCAAGTTCCAAACTTGGTTTGCATACATGGAGTCCATTTCAGATTTCATGGCCTCAAGCCATTTGTCGGAGTCCGGTCCATTCATAGCCTCTTGGTAGGTTGCTGGTTCATCATCATGATCCATGAGCAACACATTACCTATTTGAGACATGAGAAATCCATATCTCTCAGGCTCAAACTTCGGTCTACCAGATCTACGTAGGACTTGTGTTCCTTGAGCAGGTTCTCTAGCTACAACATCTTGTAGTCCTGTCTCAGAATCCAACTCTGGTTCATTCACTACATGTGGTTCTTGAACTTCTTCAAGCTCTACCTTTTCAGTCTTTCTTGATAAGAACTCTTTCTCAAAGAAGGCACCAGTCCTTGCGACAAACACTTTGCCCTCAGACGGTAGGTAAAAGTAATACCCTTTCGTTTCCTTAGGATATCCCACCAAATAACATTTATCCGATTTGGGTTCCTGCTTGTCAGGCATTTGACGTCTCACGTATGCCTCACAGCCCCAAATTTTAATGAACGGCATACTAGGATGCTTCCCAGTCCATATCTCATATGGTGTCTTCAGAACCGTTTTCGTTGGAGCGCGATTCAATGTCATTGCAGCAGTCTCTAAGGCAAAACCCCAAAAGGAAACAGGCAAGTCTGCATGACTCATCATCGAACGTACCATGTCTAACAGAGTACGATTTCTCCTCTCAGACACACCATTATGTTGTGGTGTTCTAGGTGGAGTGAGCTGTGATACAATACCACACTCTTTCAGATGATCACGGAACTCATGACTCAGGTATTCGCCACCTCGATCAGATCGGAGTGCTTTAACCCTTTTACCCAACTGGTTTTTTACTTCATTCTTGAACTCTTTGAACTTTTCAAAGGTCTCAGATTTGCACTTCATAAGATACACATATCCGTATCTACTGAAATCATCAGTAAATGTAACAAAGTAGAAATACCCACCTCTAGCCATGGAACTCATGGGTCCGCATACATCACTATGTACAACACCCAAGAGATCCTCAGCCCTCTCAGTATAACCAGTGAAAAGAGCTTTTGTCATCTTGCCTAACAAACAAGATTCGCATCGCTCAAATGATTCATAATCAAATGAGTCCAAAAGTCCATCTCTATGGAGTTTGGATATGCGCTTCTCGTTGATATGGCCCAAACGACAATGCCAGAGAAACGTAGGGTTCGAGTCATTTATTCTTAGTCTTTTATTATTTTCTACATTACAGATCAGATGGTCCAAGTTCAAAACATAAAAACCATTAAACAATTGGGCTACAACATAACAAACATCATTCTTAAATATAGAACAACAGTTGTTCTTAATTATAAAAGAAAATCCAATCATGTCCAAACATGAAATAGATATAATGTTTCTAGTTATGGCCGGAACAAAATAACAATTATCAAGTTCTATTACAAGCCCACTGGGCAAAGAAAGACGGTAAACTCCTACGGCTACAGCAACAACTCTTGCTCCATTGCCGACGCGGAGGTCCACCTCCCCTTTACTCAGCAATCTTCTCATTCCCAGTTCTTGCACATTTGTACAAATGTGAGAACCACATCTGGTATCCAATACCCAAGATGAAGGAGCAGAAAGGTTTATCTCTATAACATAAACATTAGAAGCGGAAGTTATACCTCCCTTCAATTTCTGCATACCCTCAATGTACGAAGGACAGTTCCTCCGCCAATGACCAGCCTTGCCACAGTGGTGGCATTTCCCTTCCTTCGCCGTGCTTTTCCTTTTCATCAGTGCCGAAGACTTGGGCTTAAGATATGACTTAGGTCCCACCTTTGTATTCTTAGAGCCCTTGGCCTTGCCCTTGCCCTTATACACCATCAGTATGGGGCTGGTAGGCTTGGCCTTCTTCATGTTGATTTCGACAGTTCTCAACATGCCTAGGATTTCGGGCAGTGTCTTGTCTATTTCATTCATGTTGTAGTTCAAGACGAACTACTCATAACTGTCCGGCAATAATTGCAGGATCAGATCCGTGGCCAACTCTTGACCAAGAGGAAAACCCAGCCTTTCAAGGTTCTCTATATACCCAATCATCTTGAGTACGTGAGTCCCTACTGAGTCTCGAACTCCCATCTTGCACTGAAACAACGCTTTTGTGATGTCGAACCTCTCTTGACGAGCCTGCCCTTGAAACATTTTCTTGAGATGCTCGTCAATCTCCTTGCACCCCATGTTCTCATGTTGCTTCTGAAGCTCAGAGTTCATAGTGGCAAGCATAAGGCATTCGACATCTAAAGCATCATCAGTATACTTCATATAAGTATCCTTCTCAGCACGGGAAGAGTTCCCGGTCGGCACCTCGGGGGCTTCTTCTTCCAAGGCATAGAGCTTTCGCTCTTGCCTGAGAACAATTCTCAGGTTCCTATACCAGTACATGTAATTTGTCCCACTGAGCTTATCCTTCTCAAGGATGGCTCTCAGAGACAAAGTGGAGTGTGAAACACTTGCCATGGAATTCTACAAGAATTTATGCAGAATAAAATCAGTACCAAAATTTCAAATACAATTATTTTAATTTGAACTTCAATTAAAACACTCCCACTATTTTATTCGAAATGATAGCCCTCACTAACAATTCGGAGAGTTCATGCGAGCTACTCTCTTATTGGACAAGATCCGTATTTCACCAACACAATGAGTCAGCTTTGGCTTTCCTCTCACGATGCGGTTATTTAGGTAGGCAACGCTTGCCAATTGCATCCTCATGCAATTCTTGTATGGTTGGTGAATAACTCCTTACTCGCATCCATCATATGGTGCATGCTAACCCTATGCCTCTAGGCACTCAACCTTTGAGGTCACCTAGTTAAGTTGGACCCGATGTCGATAGTGGGATATCACAATTATCCGCTCGCACCATTACCAAGATAGATTAATGCACCTTGCTTTGGCAAGCCCACACTTCATCGATCGAGGCAGGAAGAGTGTCATCCATCGGAAGGCATCCGAACACTTAATATTTGATGAAGGGATTTTAATTATAGGTTAACAATTAACCATGATCAACATTTGATCAATGTGCACATCCAAAGAAAAGCAATTCTTCTAAAACCACATGCATCCCTTATGTGCACATCCTGACACCATCAACATTTGATAGAAGGAAGGACTAAATCTGAACATCCGGAAATTTCCAAATCCTCAGATTTACATGCATTGGACAAAAGCAAAGACAACTCAACTTAAAGCAGTAGACAAGCTCATCTCTCTATGTTGGATTCAAAATCCAAAACATACTCGAGGGATGGTTACTGCTAAGGAGACAACAATTTCTAACAATTAGAAATTACCACGAAATTCCAGACGTTCTTGGCGGGGAACCAAGACTAAATCTAGACATTTAGAACACTTCTAAATCCCTAGGTTTACACGCACTGGAATAACAAAAACTTCCAATACAACAATCATGGCCGAAACCTCGCTCTGATACCACTGTTGGGTTTCTCTATGAGGATAGCACAACGCTTGTGCATGCAGCGGAAGAATAAAAACATCAAGAAAACCCAAAAGAGATGGGATCGGGCCAAGACAGTTGAATCAAGAAGTTAACACACAACTATGCAAAATTACCTCGGTGGCGTTGAGTCACAACTCAACGGAGATGCTCCAAGCTTTGCGTTCTTACTAGTGGCAAGTTCTACGTAGAATGATGTCCACGTCTCTGCAGAAATCCACACGAGCGGGAGAACACCGGTCTTTCCGTCGCACGGAAAATCGGGAGGAGAGGGACCGCACCTTGCTTCTCCACGGACTGCTAGGTCCGCGCCAGGAAGAGCAACACCAGCGACGATCGCCGGAGAGGAGGAGGTCGACGGAGCGAACACGGCGGCGGCGGAACACTTCCGTCGGCGGCGGGATTCGGGATCGGTGGAACGATCGCGGGACGGAACTCTTCCGTCGCGGGTTTCTATCAGCCAAGGAGAGAACTATATCCCGAAAAACCCTAAGTATTCTATTTATACCTAAAGTATAAAATAGACTTAGGAGTGTTGCTATCCGCAGACCACCCAAGAATAAGGGTTCCAAAATCGGCGAGAATCACCAGCCGATCGGTGAGAATCGATCGTCGAGAATCACTAAGGATCGGCGAGTATGGGCTAGGAACGGCGAGAACCAGTCAGCGAGAATCGGTCGGCGAGAATCACCAGCAGATTCAGCGAGAATCAATCGGCGAGAATGCCCGATGATTCACGTCGAATCGTAGGTTGACGATTCTCGTCGATCGTCGAGAATCACCGACGATACACGTCGAACAGGTTCGACGATTCTCGTCGATCGGCGAGAATCAGAGTACACTACTCTACGATTCTCGTCGATCGGCGAGAATCCGAGCACCAATCCACCAAGGCAATAGCTTGCCCAACCCGACTCTCTTTAAGGCAACACTTTGCCCACAACCCCATTCAGGTCGGTGATTGGTAACCTTTACCAACACAGTCAATCATCCAACTTCTCCACATCTCTTATGTGCGACCCTGCAGGCTCATATCGCGTTGGCAGTGAGATTACATGTTTGACCACTTCCAGATCACCATGGTAACTCCAACAGTGTTCCAGGCAAATGACTGGAACAAGAAGAATGTTAAAGGATTATACTCCCATAGAGAATGGACCCAAAGTGATCTTTGGTGGATCAGAAAAAGGGGTCATAAAAGGGTTTTGTAATATTTCTTCTAGTTCTATAACAATCACTCAAGTGGTTTATGTAAAAGGTTTGAAACATAACTTGATAAGCATAAGTCAGCTGAGTGATCTTGGGTATGACATTTCATTTATTAAGAATGAGTGTCTGATCAAAAGGACAAGTGATCAGAAGGTGATCTTGTATGGTTATAGAAAAGGGAATGTTTATTATTTAAATTTTGATTATGAAAACATGAACTCTCCTGTATGTTTAGTTACAGATGAGAAAGCATCTCAGTGTGTACAATGGTATAAGAGGCTTGCTCATCTGAAC
Organism: Platanthera guangdongensis; assembly: GCA_039583875.1. Taxonomy (NCBI): domain Eukaryota; kingdom Viridiplantae; phylum Streptophyta; class Magnoliopsida; order Asparagales; family Orchidaceae; genus Platanthera; species Platanthera guangdongensis. The sequence goes on from CM077149.1 coordinate 90,080,199, forward strand.
TATAAGACTATAGGACAGCTCTATAGTTTAGAGTTAGTGAGGAATGGTCCTCAATTTAAGAGCATAAAAGGGGGTATATGTTCAGCTTGTCAAAAAGGCAAGCAGACCAAATCCTCTTTTCATAGTCTTGATACCAAAGACTTTGTGAGGTGTTTGTACCTCTTACATATGGATATATTTGGTCCTATGTCAGTTCATAGTCTAGGTAGGAAAGTCTATACTTTTGTGGTAGTAGACGACTATTCTAGATTTACATGAGTTTTCTTTTTGAGGCAGAAATCTGAAACCCCTACTGTCTTTCATAACTTTGTTAAACAAATTCAGAATGAATTTAACAATTCAGTAGTCAAAATTAGAAGTGACCATGAAACTGAATTTCAGTCTGAGTGTATGACAAGATTTTGTGAAGAACTAGGGATTCATCAGGAATTCTCCTCACTTAGAACACCTCAGCAAAATGGAATTGCTGAAAGAAAGAATAGAACTCTCATTATTGGGTACATTAGAAAATGTGTACCAGATTTGAAGAAGCCTCACCTTACTCAATGATATGCATCAAGGTGTATTTGATGTTGTTTTGAGTTTATATGTGCAGGTTAAGAAAATGCAGGAATGTAGGAAAAGATTCTAATTCCATGAGTCGACACCAGAAGAAGTTATGTCGATACTTATGAAGGCTTGTGTCGACACTGGAAAAAAGCTATGTCGACACCTGGAGTCAATTGTGTCGACACTTGGAAAGGTTGTGTCGACACCAGAAGAAACTGTGTCGACACACAGAGGCAGTGTCGACACACAGAAGGCTTTGTCAACATCAACTGTGTCGACACATAGGACTTATGTCGACACATAATAGAGTTTCAACAAAGTTGATTTTTTTTGTGAAGAGAAGAAGTGACTGTGTCGACACACAGAACTAGTGTCGACACATTCTACAGAAGCTGTGTCGACACCACCAAGGCTTGTGTCGACACTTAGTCTACTTGTGTCGACACATGATGAAGTTCAGTCTCAACACTTTGCTGATAGAGACAGAGTTTCAAGATGTGACTGAAGACTTGACAGCAGTGATATTCAACAAGTCTACTGAAGCTGTCAGAACTGTCAGAAGTTCGTTAGAAACCGGATCAGCCGGTTACCATGGAGGAAGTCTATATAACGACATTCTCTATCAACAGAAGAAGAATATATACATATAAGATAAAAAAAGTAAACACGAAAAATATAAGAAGATTTTCAACAGAAGATCTAAGAAGACATTCTTAAGTGGTGATCTACTCAGAGTTTTTCAAGAGAATTCAATGAAGAATTCAAAAGAATCTTCAGAAGAATTTGGAGAGAGTGAGCTCCATCTATTCAAGTGAAGAAAGGGTATTACATCAACAAATATCTTAAGTGTCGATTCTGAACCAGTCTGGCAAGAAGAATTCAGATTAATTTCTGAATTTCAAGAAAGAAGCTAATTGTAGATCAACTTCAAAGGAGATCAACCCTACTGTGTTCAGATTCAAGAAGCTTTGAAGAAAGCTGAGACAGGTTGATCTCTAACATGAGATTCTTTCAAGAACTGATCAAGAAACCTTCCATCTTTTCTCTCTCAACCAGGGTGGTGGTAAATTTCAAATTTACATCTATTTTCAATAGTATCTTTTTAAGATCTGAGTTATAAGCCGGATTTATAAAGGCTGAGTTCTAGGAGATTAAGTTCTCTGAGTGGTAGGCCTTGTTGAAGGCTGAGGTAGGGTTGAGAGCCTGAGTTGTAGGAGATTTTCATCTCTGAGTTGTAGCCCTTGTTGAAGGCTGAGGTAGGGCAGATTGCCTGAGCTGTAGGAGTGTGGACTCACTCTGAGTTATAGGAGCCTTGTTTGGGTTCTGAATTGTAAGATCTGCGGATCCGAGGAGAAGGAAAGAAGTTAGGCCGAATCGAACACACTGCTAGATAGGCGAAGGGGGAAAGTGGATGTACCCAGACCTTGGGGAATCACTATAAATCAGTATGTCATCTGTGATTGTGTGTGGTATTGTTATTTCTGTGCTGTGATAGCTGTAGAACTATATGTTTCTATTAATTAACTGAATTAATATTCTGCCTTAGAGAAAAAAAAATAATTGAACCTATTCACCCCCCCTCTAGGTGTTTAGGAACCAATTATTTCAAGTGGTATCAGAGGGAGGTTTCTCAAAGAAAGACTTAACAGTCTGAGTATGATCTGTAAGGCAGAAGTAAGTTAAAGAAGATGGGTTTAGGAGAAAATCATAAAGAACTTGGTTCAATGAAGTTGCCTATCTATAGGAAGGAAATCTTTGGAATATGGAAGGAAAGGGTCAGACTATTTATGGAGGCATCTAATCCTAGAATTTATATAACAGTTAAGGAAGGACCATATATTCTAATGAAGGTTTCTGTTCTTGATGCTAATCAAAGGATTCCTAAGGATTTTTCAGAAATAACTAAGGATGAGATCATCTCGGCTACAATGGATAAAAGAGCACAGAATATTATAGTGAGTGTCATAGATGACTCAACATTCTAGAATCTGATTCACTGCAAAACCTCCAAGGAGATGTGGGACACATTGATTGTCTACATGGAAGGTTCTGAAGAGGTTAGGCAAGATAGAAAGTTTATGCTTAATCAAGAATATGAGAGTTTCAGACAAGCCAAGTCTGATGGCATAAATGAATGTTATAAGAAGTTCTACAGAATTATAAATGAACTAATGTACTATGGAAGAATCTTCAGTACATATGAGCTGAATGACAAATTCCTTAGGTCTTTGACTAAGGATTGGGATACAAAGATCTGTGTCATAAGGGAAGTGGCCAGACTGGCAGAAATTTCATCTCCAACACTGTTTGGCAAATTGTTGTCTTATGAGTTACAGCTGTTGGCCAGAAAGGAGGAAGAGAAAAATACAAAGGTGGACTATAGAGAAAAGTCAGTGGCCTTCAAGGTAGAATCCACAAGGAAGAATAGGAGGATGTCTCCATCTTCTCCTAAGAAAGCTGCAGAAGTGATCTCAGAAAATTCTGATAATCACAGTTCAGACAACAACAATTATGATGAAGACTTTGCTACTTTCACAAGGCAGTTTCAGAGATTCTTAAAGAAGAAGCAGTGTAAATCTAAGCCATCCTCATCTCAGTCCAAGGATGACTATTATCAGAAGAGGAAATCATCTAGGAAGAAAGGAGTGAGACAAAGCCTAGCAAGTCAACTACATCAAAGATTGTTTGCTATTGCTGTAACAGAACTGGACATGTTGTGACTAACTATCCAGACAAAAGGAAGGAGTCTGCTGATAAAAAGAAGTCTCAACACAAGAGCAAGAAGGAGAAATCATTGGTAGCTAAGAAAGAGAAAAGTTGGACAGATTAATCAACTTCAGAGTCTGATTCTGAGGCCGAGGCCTATATTGGTTTGTTTGCAACAGAATAAGAGGATGAGTTCTTGAAATTATTGTACTCTATCAATGATCAAGAAGACCATCAGTGCAAAGGACTGATGGCTGTGTTTGAAGAAGACCAGTGACAGGATTAACCTAGTCTCAGTAAGGTAAAAAGTTTATCTGTAGATTCTGATTACAACACTGGGTCAGAATCAGATCCATCTTCATCAAGAGATGTGGATGGGTCTGAATCTGAAGGAGATATTAATCAGCTTATATATGAATATGGGGATTTGTTGTAGACACTCAAGAGAAGCAAAAACCTGGCCAAAAATCAGGCTAAGGAAATTACAGCTCTTAAGTTGGCTACATCTAGTTCAGAAAAGCTGTTGGATCAGAAGATGAATGAGATTGCCAAGCTGAAAAAAATAACTGTTATTCAGTTGGGTACAATCACATTCAAAAATAATCAGATCAAAAGTCTGGAAGACAGACTTTAGAAAGAGAAGTAATAGTGGCTAGTTTCTCTAAGCTAAAATCTGTCCTACCCTTAATTGATGACTTTGTGTCTCAAAAGGGTAAGGCAGGATTAGGCTTTAAGGGAACTGCATGGGCTGCCCAGTCCAATAATAAAGGCAAAGCCCCAGCCCAAAACAAAAGATCTGATGCCAACAATACAGCTATGATTGTACCTAAAAAGAGGTATAATAAGTATGAGTGCTGGTGATGTGGCAAGATAGGCCATTATGCCTTACACTGTTGGCACAACACCAGTGTCAGGAAGAATAGCAGTCTACCTGTTAGAAGAGCTGTAGGCAGATTTGTCAAGTTTCAGGATAACTTGAACCAAGGACCCAAAAGTTATTTGGGTTTAAGGTTAAGTAATCTTTGTTGCAGGTGAGTCCAAGTTGCCATGCCCCTATATAGTACTTGGACAGTGGATGTTCCAGGCTCATGACTGGAATAAGAGGATTGCTGAAGGACTACTAACCAATATTGAATGGGCCTAAAGTAATCTTTGGTGGTTCTGAAAAAGGAGTAGTCAAAGGGTTTGGTAACATTTCTAACAATTTAATCACTATCACTCAAGTGGTTTATGTGAAGGGTTTGAAACACAACCTAATAAGCATAAGCCAGCTGAGTGATCTTGGATATGACATTTCATTTATCAAGAATGGGTGTCATATCAAGAGGTCAAGTGATCAAAAAGTTATATTGACTGGCTATAGAAAAAGAAATGTGTATTGCCTAAACTTTGAGAGTGAGAATAAAAATTCTCCTATCTGTCTTGTGGTTGATAAGAAAGCCTCTCATTGTGTCAAATGGCACAAGAGGCTAGCTCATCTTAACTACAAGACTATTGTCCAACTCTTTAGTAAAGAGTTAGTGAGGAATGGTCCTCAAGTTAAGTGTTTTAAGGATGGAATATGCTCAGCTTGTCAAAAAGGCAAGCAGACCAGATCCTCCTTTCATAGCCTAGAAACCAAAGACTCAGTGAGGTGCTTATACCTCTTGCATATGGATTTATTTGGTCCTATGCCAGTTCATAGTCTAGGTAGGAAGGTCTACACTTTTGTGGTTGTCGATGACTATTCTAGATTTTCATGGGTATTCTTTCTGAGGCAGAAATCTGAAACCCCAAATGTCTTCTGCAATTTTGTCAAACAAATTCAGAATGAATTAGATAGTTCAGTGGTCAAAATCAGAAGTGACCATGAAACTGAATTTCAATCTGAAAGTATGACAAGGTTGTGTGAAGAATTTGGGATTCATCAGGACTTATCCTCACCTTGAATACCTCAGCAAAATGGCATTGCTGAAAGAAAGAATATGACATTGATTGAGGCTGGAAGAACACTATTAAGTGACACTACTCTCCCAGAATATTTCTGGGCTGAGGCAGTAAACACTGCATGTCATGTGCTCAATAGGGCTTCCATTACCAAAATCCACAAAAAGACACCCTATGAGATTATGAAAGGCAGAAAACCAAACTTATCCTATTTTAGGATCTTTGGTTGTAAGTGCTATGTGCTTAACAATGACAAGTCTCACCTAACTAATTTTGCTGCCAAATCCCAAGATGGGATATTTGTTGGGTACAACAACAATAGTAAGGCTTATAGGGTCTACAATTTGGCTACTCAAGTTATAGAAGAGTCTGTTCATGTCATATTTGATGAATCTAGACTTATTAATAGTGAGTTGTCTAGTAGTTCTTGTAGCTCTATAGGTATACAACAGAAGATAGAGCAGCTTACTATCAGAGAAGATCCAACTGCAAAGAAGGATGAGGAAAATGGTAGTTGTTGTCCAGGGGGAGTACAAGACACTCAAGAGGATGATGAAGACCATGAAGTGCAGCATAATGAAGAGATTGAAGAAGGTCAAACTATTGATAGACTACCTCCAGCAGTTATACATTTAAAGGATCATCCTGCACAACAGATCATTGGTGATCCAAGATATGGAGTACAAACAAGAAGCAGGAACTTAAACACAGTTCTTTGCTCAGGCTTCTTATCTCAACTGGAATCCAAGAGATTTGAAGAAGCTATTCAAGACCCACACTGGATTGATGCTATGCAGGAGGAGTTAAATCAATTCAGAAGGTGCAAGGTCTGGGAGTTGGTTCCAAAACCAAAGGGCCACAATGTCATAGGGACAAAGTAGATTTATAGAAACAAGCTTGATGAGAGTGGGATCATAGTGAAGAACAAGGCAAGACTAGTTGCCAAAGGATACAAGCAGGAAGAGGGTATAGACTTTGATCAGACTTTTGCTCCAGTGGTAAGGTTGGAAGCAATAAGGCTATTACTTGCCTATGCAGCATATCAAGGCTTCAAAGTGTTCCAAATGGATGTTAAGTTAGCATTCTTAAATGGAGACTTAAAAGAGTAGGTCTATGTAGAACAGCCCTCAGGTTTTGTTGATGCATTCAATCCTAATTATGTTTATAAACTTAGAAAAGCTTTATATGGGTTGAAACAAGCCCTAAGGGCTTGGTATGAAACCCTGTCTACTTTCCTCATTGAGAACAAATTCTCAAGGGGGGGAAATAGACAAGACTCTATTCCTTAGATATTCCAAAGAAAAGATCATCCTAGTCCAAATATGTAATACCCCCATCTGTCGCATGACATATAACAGAAGGTCCAGCTGGAACCCGACGCCATATACCACAGACAGTCGGAAGGATTACCAAATGAATAATCAAACCAACCAATTAAGACTACTCGTCCTAATCACAGAGCATTCTAGCGGAAGTTTTTAAAGTTGAAAGAACCCAAACTTAAATCCATTAAATATGAATGTCCACAGCTACAACTATAGGAATGAAACCCCAAATACACTGAATCGGGTACATGGCCTTATGGCCTTACAAATGTTCATAAAATATAACATGTCTTACATACATCGGCTCGCAGGCCGGCCACACATGATAAATGTAAAAACAACTATTCTACGGCCTTCTAGGGCCAGCACAGCAACATGGGCTCCAGCCCGCTATTTGGCGCTCGGCTCCGCAGCACCTGCAAGCACATACCACCGCACGGTGGCAAACAAGGCAACGGTCAGCTAAAAGCCGACCAAATTATAATGACCCCGCCCCTTACTAGGGACGGCGGTGCTCTTTCCCTACATAACATTAGTCCAACAAAATAATATAGCGCAATAAAATTTCGCCACAGGTGTAGGCTCGCACGGCCCAACACCCCGTGCACTCAGGGCACATTCATGGTGAATCCTGACAAATCAGTGCATTCACCACCACCCCCAGGATGGCAACAACATGTGAGCATTTAGCCTATCTGACCACCGTCTAAGGCTCCGACTATGCCTACGACCAGTGCCCGTCTTCGGATTTCTCGCACCGTACCACATAGCCTAGGTCCAATTCCACTTGCCCGTTGCTCACGCCGCATATACAATTTAAGTCCTACGCGCGGGCCAAGCTTCTCTCGGATCCCAATTTTTTCCAAAACAATCTCATAACCCAGTTATGATCAAGGCCGGTTCCCAGACTGCCAAGTTAGCAGAACACGTTTCCGCTCAATTTTCCGGGTGCACCTTGAAGCTAACCTCCAAGGATCCCTGCTGCAATCTACCGCGTAGAACCCGAAAAAAAAACCAAAGCACGGAGTCTTCTCCGGCAAAACATATCAAATGCAACATCACCGATCCAGACAATACACATCCGGGTAGGCTTCACACACAATGCCTATGCCCGTACTTACGATTCCGGGCTCTATATGCAACACAAGGGGGACTATTCACATCAACCCCAAGGAACACCACGCACTCGCCGCACACTCGCGGGAGCGGGGTTCCCTATGCAAAAGAAAGAGCTTCAAACGCTCAAGCTGAGAATCGTTACCCTTGTAGTCCGTTTTGGCGCCATGGAAAAACTACGCGGTTAGAACTTTTCGCAACGACCTTCCCTCCAAGGATCCGCTCTCAGACTTTGAAATGGTGCTCCGATGCTCCGCCGGCGGCTGGAAACCTCCTTCTTCTTCCTCTTCTCTCTCACTTTGGGAGGAGAAAGCTTTGGAGAGAAAATAAGGAATTAACTCCCTATTCCCGGCCTTAACAGAGCAGGATCTCATCTGGGCCGTCGGATCTTAATTAAAGAAAACGAATGGCTCAGATCTGCACAAAATTCTCCAGACCTGGGCCGAACACGGCTCGGCACACGGCCGTGTCCCAGGCCGTGTGCCTCGATCCAGGCACGATCGTCGAACTGAGAAACGACACACGGGCTAAGACACGCCCGTGTCTCTCCTGACACGCCCGTGTCGGGTTCCTCGACACGCCCGTGTTCGGGGGCGTGTCACGTATAACCGCCACGGCAACGGACACGACCCAACTGCACACGAGTTGGGATACGGGTAGGCACACGCCCGTGTCGGAGGACACGCCCGTGTCATCCGGCCGTGTTTCTGGCCGTGTCCTTCTCGGGTTGAAAACGACCAAAAAATCACCAGCCAGACACGACCTTGGACACGCCCGTATCCTAGGCCGTGTACCCCTACAGGCACCAAAAACCCTTTTTCCGCGACCGACTCGCACACAATATTCGGGGCGTTACAAACCTCCCCCACTTAAGGAATTTCATCCCGAAATTAAACAAAGGTACACAAAATCTAACTGATACCTGGGGGAAAGAACTCGGGGTATTCCTCCAACATAGCTTGCTCTCGCTCCCAAGAAAGCTCCTCACGCCAGCAATTATCCCAACGGACTTTTACCATTCGGATCTTCTTGTTGCGGAGTCGTTTGACTGCAACATCGTCAATTCGTACTGGCCTGACCCTTGTTGTTAACTCATAATCAACCGGTACCTGATTGTCCGCAACGATCTGCGAAGGCTCTTGCACTGCCTTACGCAACACCGATACGTAGAACACGTCATGCAACCCACTCAACTCCATCGACAACTTCAACCTATACGCCGCCTCGCCAACACGCTCCAGGATTTCAAATGGTCCAAGGTATCTCGGACTCAGCTTCTTCAAGCGTCGAACCCGCGATACACCCTTGAACGGCTTGATTTTTAAATATACCATGTCGCCAATGTTGAACTCCACATTTCTATGTTTGGCATTGTAATACTTTGACTGTCTATCCTGAGAAATCTTCAGCCTTTCCTGAATTGTCTGTATCATTGAAGAGGCGTCTTCCACCGCTTGACGTTTATACAACTTCGATTCGCCTGCCTCCAACCAAGACAACGACGTACGACACTTCCTCCCGTACAAGGCTTCGAAAGGCGCCATTCCAATACTTGCCTGAAAACTATTGTTGTATGCAAACTCCACCATGTACAAGTGATCCTCCCAATTCTTCCCGAAATCTAGGACGCACATGCGAAGCATGTCCTCCATAGTCCTGTTGACTCTCTCGGTTTGGCCATCTGCCTGCGGGTGAAAGGCTGTGCTGAACTTTAGCTTCGTGCCCAACAGACCATGCACCAACCTCCAGTCATTCGACGTGAAGCGTCCATCACGATCACTCACAATACTGTGAGGTACACCATGTAATCGTACAATATTATCCACGTACAGTTTGGCTAAATTTTCCACTGGATCTTCCTTTCTGACTGGGATAAAGTGCGACACTTTTATCAACCTATCTACGACCACCCAAATGGCGTCGTTTCCCTTCTGCGACTTCGGCAAACCGTGCACAAAATCCATAGATATGTCCTCAAACTTCCATTCTGGGATAGGAAGGGATTTCAAGAAACCTCCGGGCTTCTGGCATTCCGCCTTCACTAATGCACAAGTACGACACTTGGCCACATAAAGTGCCATATCCTTCTTCAAACCCGGCCACCAGAATAATTTCTTCATGTCTCTATACATCTTCGTGCTTCCCGGGTGGACTGAGTACTTGGTATGATGAGCCTCATACATCAACTCCTCCCGAATACTATCCGCACTAGGAACGCATAGACGACCGTCCTTCCTTAGCAACCCATCTACAACCACAAACTGGGAATTTGACCCATCCAAAGCTTCATCCAAGATCTGCTTCATGCTGCTATCCTGAACCAAAGCCCGCCGAACTCTATCCGCTAGGTCACACTGCACCTCTGTCCAAAACAGTTTCGCCTCGGCACTAGACTGCTTATCGACGCAAGATATCTCCAATGCCTCCAACTCTTGGACCAATCTCTCATCATGTACTGATAACCAGTTGGCTTGTGCGGGAATCTTACGACTCAACGCATCCGCCACTGCATTTCCCTTCCCAGGCACATAGTGTATCTTGAAGGTGTAGTCCCCTAAGAACTCCATCCACCTCTGCTGCCTCATGTTCAGATCCTTTTGGTCCAACAGGTACTTCAAACTCTTATGATCGGTGTAAATATCGACCTTCACACCGTACATATAGTACCTCCAAAGCTTTAGAGCAAATATCACGGCCGCTAACTCTAAGTCGTGGACCGGATAATTCCTCTCGTGAACCTTCAGTTGTCGTGAACCATAAGCTATCACTCTCCCATGCTGTAGCAGGACACAGCCCAAACCACTGCCCGAAGCATCACTATAAATCTCGAACCCTTCGGTTCCACTTGGCGAACATAAAATAGGCGCCGTGGTTAACCGCCTCTTCAACTCTTCAAAAGCCTGTTCGCACTTCGGAGACCACACAAACTTCTGATCCTTTCTTGTCAATGTCGTGAGTGGTAGTGCAATCCGCGAGAAGTTCTCTACGAAGCGCCTGTAGTAGCCAACAAGCCCCAGAAAACTCCGGACTTCTGCCACCGTAGTCAAAGTAGGCCACTCCTGTATCGCCATTACCTTCACCGGATCCACAACTATTCCTTCTCCACTGACAACATGACCATGGAATGCTATCGAGGATAATCAGAATTCACACTTGGAGAACTTTGCATACAACTGACTTTTCCTCAATGTCTCCAACACCATGTGTAAATACTTGTAGTGATCCTCCTCGCACCGCGAATACACCAGGATATCATCGATAAATACTATCACGAACTGATCCAAGTATTCTTTGAACGTCCTATTCATCAGATCCATAAACACGGATGGCACATTCGTCAACCCAAACGGCATAACCGTGAACTCGTAATGCCCAAACCGCGTACTGGATGCTGTCTTTGGGATGTCACTCTCCCTTATCCTCAACTGATAGTAACCGAACTTCAAATCTAACTTCGAATATATAGTTGACCCAACCAACTGATCAAATAGATTGCCAATCCTCGGGATTGGATATTTGTTCTTCTCCGTAAGTTTGTTCAATTCCCGATAATCGATACAAAGCCGCAAGCTCCCATCTTTCTTCTTGACAAAGAGAACTGGTGCGCTCCAAGGCGACGAACTTGGACGCACATAACCTTGCTCTAGCAACTCTTGCAGTTGCACCTTCAACTCTGCCATTTTTCTTGGGGCTATCCGATAGGGGGAGCGTGACACCGGTTTGGAAACCAGTACCGGCTCTATAGTAAAGTCTATCTCCCGCTGAGGAGGGGCTCCTAGGAGATCATCTGGAAACACATCAGAATACTCAGACACAAATGGGATGCTGTCCAAACTAGGCTTAGGCGTCGAAGTCTGCACTAGAGTGACATATAGTTCTGCCCCAGACCGAACTGCCTTGAACATCTGAAGGGCTGACACCAGAACTTTCCCTGACCCCTTCATGCCCGCAAAAGTAGTCTCTCGATCAGTGTCCAGACCCAACTTGACTTCTTTACGGCTGCAATCAATACATGCACTTTGCTCCGAGAGCCAATCCATATTGAAGATTACGTCGAACTCCACTAATGGTAGAATCAACGCCCGCAAATCAAACTCCCGGTCTCTAATCCGAATCTTCACAACACAAATCCTATCCGCACGCATGGAGCACACATTAGGCAACAACACATCCAACTTGTTTTCTGCCATCGAGAACGGAACTCCGATGCGCGATATGAATTTTTCAGACAAGAAGGAATGAGATGCTCCCGTATCAAAAAGGGCTCTTGCCGGAAACCCAAAAATTAACACAAAGCCTAGCACTGACAAACGTAAGCTAACAAATACAAAGGTAACAACTATAAAAGTTAAAACCACTGTAATTTAACTCATACCTATCACCACGTCCGTTTGCTTTATGGCCTCCTGCAGACCAAGGTTGTAGACTCTAGGCTGGGCTGGAGCATGATGGGACGCGGTTGACTCCACCGCCTTCCCTTTCTCCTCATAAGTCGCTCCAGGTCTCCTCTTGGACTTTAAACGTCCGCTACAACACTCCCGAGCAAAATGTCCCGTCTTCCCGCAGTTGTAGCAAGCTCCGGGGACTCGACTTGTAGTTGCCCCCGACACATCAGCCGAAAGGGCTGAGTTTGAAGTCCTCCGCTTCTTGTTCCACCTGCGGAAACTTGAATTGTTATGTGGCACCTTGAACTCGGTCTTCCTTTCTCCTGGGTCCTTCTTCTCTTGAACTTTCTTCGCAACCTTTTCCAACGATCGGGCCGAATTGACCATGGCTAGGAAGCCCCGCGCCTTAGGCCCAACAAGGAGTAACTGTAAATCGCCGCGAAGACCCTCATAGAATCGGTTGATCTTCCTCTCTTCTTCTGTAAACATAGCACCAGCATAACGACCCAACCGTGTGAACTCATGCAGATATTCGTCCACGCTTCTGGATCCCTGAGTCAACCCAAGAAACTGACTCTCCATCTCCAACTTCTGAGCAGAGGGTACAAATCTGGCTAGGAATAATCTTGAAAATTCTTCCATCGGCACATCCGCAAGTATCCTTCCCACTAGAAGATGAAACTCCATCTCGTCCCACCACAGCCTCGCTTCACCTTCTAAAAGAAAAGTCGCTATGGTGATCTTCTGCAACTCTTCAGTTATTGTGGCCGTCAAGACCCTCTTAATGGAAGAGAGCCAGTCCTCAGCTTGAGTTGGCGTTCCAACCCCATTAAACCTTGGAGGATTAAAGCCCATCACATGCTTTAGCTGCCGCTCCGTAGTTCTTCTCGGCTCTACTAACTCCATTGTTGCGCGTTCCACCACTCTCGGCTCTGCCACCCTAACTGGTTCTTGCTCATTCATAGGAGGTGCACGATGCATTTGCCCTGCATGTTGGGCATTTATCATTGCAAACACTGCCTCAGCCACCATCCTTATGGTTTCCGCTGAAGGAGGTGTAGCAGGCACGTCCCTTGGTGCACTACTTTCCGCTGATTGCGGACGCTCTGACTGACCAGCACCGCTCCCAGCTGCCTATAGTAGCAAAGACACACGATTAGACAACAAACAAATTGCTAAAAGCAATCATTGGAACACTCAGGTTCCACCAAACAAGTGTATTTTCATTCCTAAGTGGACATTCATGGGTTCTTTTTGATGTTATAACGATGATGCACACATGTGCTCACCACCCCTTAAAAGAATTCGCCCACGAATTCATTTAAGCCTGACCGTAACCAAAAGTCTGATACCAAATTGTAACACCCCCATCTGTCGCATGGCATATAACAGAAGGTCCAGCTGGAACCTGACGCCATATACCACAGACAGTCGGAAGGATTACCAAATGAATAATCAAACCAACCAATTAAGACTACTCGTCCTAATCACAGAGCATTCTAGCGAAAGTTTTTAAAGTTGAAAGAACCCAAACTTAAATCCATCAAATATGAATGTCCACAGCTACAACTATAGGAATGAAACCCCAAATACACAGAAACGGGTACATGGCCTTATGGCCTTACAAATGTTCATAAAATATAACATGTCTTACATACATCGGCTCGCAGGCCGGCCACACATGATAAATGTAAAAACAACTATTTTACGGCCTTCTAGGGCCAGTACAGCAACATGGGCTCCAGCCCGCTATTTGGCGCTCGGCTCCGCAGCACCTGCAAGCACATACCACCACACGGTGGCAAACAAGGCAACGGTCAGCTAAAAGCCGATCAAATTATAACGACCCCGCCCCTTACTCGGGACGGCGGTGCTCTTTTGCTGCATAGCATTAGTCCAACAAAATAATATAGCGCAATAATATTTCGCCATAGGTGTAGGCTCGCACGGCCCAACACCACGTGCACTCAGGGAACATTTATGGTGAACCCTGACATATCAGTGCATTCACCACCACTCCCAGGATGGCAACAACATGTGAGCATTTAGCCTATCTGACCACCGTCTAAGGCTCCGACTATGCCTACGGCCATTGCCCATCTTCGGATTTCTCGCACCGTACCACATAGCCTAGGTCCAATTCCACTTGCCCGTTGCTCACGCCGCATATACAATTTAAGTCCTATGCGCGGGCCAAGCTTCTCTCGGATCCCAATTTTTTCCAAAACAATCTCATAACCCAGTTATGATCAAGGCCGTTTCCCAGACCGCCAAGTTAGCAGAACACGTTTCTGCTCAATTTTCCGGGTGCACCTTGAAGCTAACCTCCAAGGATCCATGCTGCAATCTACCGCGTAGAACCCGAAAAAAAACCAAAGCACGGAGTCTTCTTTGGCAAAACATATCAAATGCAACATCACCGATCCAGACAATACACGTCCGGGTAGGCTTCACATACAATGCCTATGCCCGTACTTACGATTTCGGGCTCTATATGCAACACAAGGGGGACTATTCACATCAACCCCAAGGAACACCACGCACTCGCCGCACACTCGCGGGAGCGGGGTTCCCTATGCAAAAGAAAGAGCTTCAAACGCTCAAGTTGAGAATCGTTACACTTGTAGTCCGTTTTGGCGCCATGGAAAAACTACGCGATTAGAACTCTTCGTAACGACCTTCCCTCCACGGATCCGCTCTCAGACTTCGAAATGGTGCTCCGATGCTCCGCCGGCAGCCGGAAACCTCCTTCTTCTTCCTCTTCTCTCTCACTTTGGGAGGAGAAAGCTTTGGAGAGAAAATGAGGAATTAACCCCCTATTCCCGGCCTTAACAGAGCAGGATCTCATCTGGGCCGTCGGATCTTAATTAAAGAAAATGAACGGCTCAGATCTGCACAAAATTCTCCAGACCTGGGCCGAACACGGCTCGGCACACGGCCGTGTCCCAGGCCATGTGCCTCGATCCAGGCACGATCGTCGAACTGAGAAACGACACACGGGCTAAGACACGCCCGTGTCTCTCCTGACACGCCCGTGTCGGGTTCCTCGATACGCCCGTGTTCGGGGGCATGTCACGCATAACCGCCACGGCAACGGACACGACCCAACTGCACACGGGTGGGGACACGGATAGACACACGCCCGTGTCGGAGGACACGCCCGTGTCATCCGGCCGTGTTCCTGGCCGTGTCCTTCTCGGGTTGAAAACGACCAAAAAATCACCAGCCAGAGATGGCCTTGGACACGCCCGTGTCCTAGGCCGTGTACCCCTACATGCACCAAAAACTCTTTTTCCGCGACCGACTCGCACACAATATTCGGGGCGTTACAAAATATATGTTGATGATATAATATTTGGTTCTACTGAAAACAACCTTTGTAGAAAGTTTGCAAAACTTATGCAAGGGAAGTTTGAGATGAGCAGTATGGGAGAACTTAAGTTATACTTGGGACTCCAAGTAAGACAGAATGATGATGGCTTGTCCATATCCCAGTCTAAGTTCACCCAGGGGTTAATTAAGAAGTATAGTATGGAGTCATCCACTACCATGAGAACTCCAATGGGGACAAGTATGCTTATAAGCAAAGATAATGCAGGAAAACCTGTAGATGAGTCTTTATATTGAGGAATAGTTGGCTCCCTCCTTTATCTGACTGCTAGTAGACCTGACATCATGTATGTTACATGTGTTTGTGCTAGGTACCAATCCTTCCCTAAAGAATCTCATTATACTGCTGTCAAAAGGATTTTGAGATATCTTAAGGGCACACCTAATCTAGGCATTTGGTATCCTAGGAATAAAGATTTTCTACTAATAGGCTATTCAGATGCAGACCTTGCAGGATGTAAAGTAGATAGGAAAATCACAACAGGCACCTGTGAATTTCTAGGAGGAAGATTGGTGTCAAGGAGCTGTAAGAAGCAGACTAGTGTGGCAATTTCCACAGCTGAGTCTGAGTATATTGCTGTAGGAAGTTGTTGTGCACAACTGTTGTGGATACAACATCAGTTAGAAGATTATGGTATTCAGGTAAGTAGAACTCCATTATTATGTGATTCTACTAGTGCCATTTCTATTGCTCATAATCATGTTTCTCATAGTAGAACAAAGCATATAGAAATAAGATACCATTTTCTTAGAGATCATGTAGAAAAAGAAGATATTTCTTTAGAATTTGTTAATACAGATTTACAAATTGCTGACATGTTCACTAAGCCATTATATGAAATTAAATTCAATAATTTCAAAATTAAATTAGGAATGTTGAACATAAATTAGTTTAACAAATTTGGTTAAGTAAAATTATGTCGACACAAAAAGTTGTCTGTGTCGACACATAGTAGTTGGTGTCGACATTCCAGAAAAGTGGTGTCGACACATCTAAAAAATTGGTGTCGATACTTCAGAGCAGTTGTATCGACACATCCAGAAGTTGTGTCGACACTTAGAATTAGAGTCGACACAGAATTTCTGTCGAACTGATAAGAATGTCTGTGTCGACACATCATCAATTGGTGTCGACACATAGAAGTCAACACTTCTGTCGAGACATTAGAAGTCTGTGTCGACACATTTCAACTGTGTCGACACATTAAGAGAATTTTGACGTGCCTTTTGACCTTCATTATTTAGAAGGGTATAAATAGGTCAACAACATACTCTGTCGACACACTCTCCATATTTTCGAGAACAAAATCTTGTGTCGACAAATTCTCTCTTCTCAATCCAAGATTTCTCCCAACCCCAATGACGCCAAAGCTTGAAGATAACGTCAACGAAGGCTATGAGCTGGTTCGCAGCGCTTTTGATAATGCGGAACCCGAGATTAAAACAGTAATTACCCTAATTACTGCGAATAGTTTGGAATTTCTGGTATCTGAACCTACTAAGATATGGAAGAATGAAATACTTGAGTTCTATGGAGCTGCAACTCAGGAATCTACTGGATTAAATATTAGGTCTTCAATCCAGCGTAATAAAATCAAACTCACCATGAAGAGCATACGAAAAACTATTCATCTGCCCAAAACTGAAGAAGATGAAGAAGTTACCTCTACCAAGACCAGGGAAGCTCTCCAGTGGTGTGGATTGGATCCCACCATGAAGATTGGATCTGTAATGAACAGGAAAGGGATGAATCTGTAAGGAAAATTTCTTTCTGAAGTGGTTGGAAAGGTCATTCTCTGCAAGCCAGGGGGACATGATAGGGTTTTAGCCTATATGTTCAGCCTGATGACCAGGATTATCTTCAGACTGAACACAGATTGGTCTACAGTAATCTTTGAAAAGATTAAAGAAGACATGAAGAAGCCAAATCTATGAAGAATGATGAGTCTATACTTGGCTGGAATAATTCCAGAAGTAATGGAACATACTACTAGTTCTAAGATCAACCACAAGAGAAGAATGGATATAAGGATAATCTCCAGATGGGATAGAGTGCTGATAAAAGACATGGGTGATGAAGAGAGGCCAGAGAATACTGAGAAATCACCTGCTCAAGACATTAAACATGATGATCAGATGCAGGGGGAGCCTCATCTTGAGGAAGTGCCAACACACTTAGAAAGTGAAATGGCTACTCAGACTATTCTTGAGACCACTCAACTCAACAATCAAGCACATGATGTTATCATGGATGATACATCTACAACTGCTGATGCTCCAGAGTTAAGAGTGCCACCAGTCCATACTCAACAAGAGTTTACCCTTGAAGAGTTGTTCCCTGATATAGAGCAAGTAAGAACTGAGGGGGAGCAAGTCAAAACTGAGGTGGAGCAAGCTGGAATTGAGGGGAAGCAACCTAGGACCGAAAAGGAAATGCCTCATAGTCCTCAGGAAAGAGTTGATATTGCAAGTACCTCAGCTTCTGAAGATGAAGCAGAAATTCAAGCAAAGAAGAGAAAACTGATGGTTTTCAAAAAAGAAGAAGCCAAAACTATAAAAGGGCATTGCAAACTGCTCCACAACCAGTTCCTGCACATGATTATAGTTCTTTATTGGTATCTTTGCAAGTAAAGTTAGATGAACAAAGGATAGCCATGGAGAAATATATGGATGAAACTCATAAAGATCTGCAATTCTCCTTAGCTCAAGATATCAAATCAATTAGATTTGAGGTAAATCAGAATAAGAGGGAGATGACAGATTACTTCCATAAAGGAGGTAATGCTGTAGTTTTTTTGGCAAAACATCAAGAAGGAATAAAGACTAATGTTGATGATATAGTTGTTAATCAAGGCTATGTCCTAGAAAATCAACTAAAGATGAATGCCAATCTGACTGAATCACATAATGTGATTGTTACAGAATTAAAGAATACTGCAACTGCCCTGACTGAGGCAAGGGCTAAAGACAAATCAGAGTTTGATAAGAAACTTCAAGAGGATTTAGCCACTTTCCAATCTGCACTTCAAGTCTCTCAGAAGATTATCTCTGCTCAGCTTCAAAAGTTTAAAGTCTATTATACAGAGAGAACAAATTTTCTGGATACTCAAATCAGGTTCCAAAAGAATGATCTTAGAGATAATATTGAAAGAGAAGTCATAAAGGGGGAGAGGGTGATAGTCAATGCTAGCTCAAAGCATGCCAAATGAATAACAAATGCTGTTAGAGCAACTCTGGGATATCCACCCCTATGTGATGATGACAACACAGCTGAGTAAAGAATTCAAGCTGCAGGAATTGAAGGGGGGTCAGCAGGAAGTAGCTCAAATCATATATCCCCCTTCTAACTTTGAACAAATTCAACACCTGGTTGATCAGATGTACATCCCTCCAGAGGGTACTAAAATGTTATCATTGAGAAAGTAGAAATTTCAGAGGCAGCTTTGACTAAAAAGCAAGAAGCTCTACTTTCAAAGAAAAGATTTAGAGAACAGGCAGAGTTGAAGCCTGATTTTGAATAATGGAGTCCTACTTCCAGGAATATTATCTTGACTGCCTGGAAAGCTGTGAAGGACAAGAACCATGACATGGGTAAATGGTATACTGAGCAAGAATGGAACAAGTATGAAGCTAGGTAGGAAGCCATTTTGCAATAGAGAAGGAAAGCAAAAGCTGGCAAGTTACCTGCAAATGCTCTGGAGCCTAGCGGTACTTCCCAAAGCCTTTTCATTATTTTGAAAGGCAAAAGATAAGGGCTGAAGAACAAAAGAAGAAAGATCTGAAAGGCAAGAAGCCAGCTGAAGATACTAAAGCTCCAGTACAAGTCAAGATCCAGTCAGGCAAAGGCATAATCATCAAGGAGCCAGACCAGCCTTAGAATAGATTAACTAGATTTTACAACAATGTAATCTTTAGTTGTTTAAAAAATCTATGTAAACTGATTGTTGAAAAACTTTTGATAGTTTAAACAAAACAATGATTCATGCTCAATGTGTTTGCATTATTCTGTGATGACATTTTATACATGTTTTGTTTATAAGTTACCCTATCATGTAATGTTTTTATACATCATAATGTGTGTTTATTATGAATGGTGTATATCATTGACTAAGGGTTATGACTTCTCCAAATAGGGAGAGATTGTTGGGTACATTGGAAAATATGTACCAGATTTGAAGAAGCCTCACCATACTCAATGATATACATCAAGGTGTATTTGATGTTGTTTTGAATTTATATGTGCAGGTTAAGAAAATGTAGGAATGTAGGAAAAGTTTCTAAGTCCATGAGTCGACACCAGAAGAAGTTGTGTCGACACTTATGAAGGCTTGTGTTGACACTGAAAAAAAGCTATGTCGACACCTGGAGTCAATTGTGTCGACACTTGGAAAGGTTGTGTCGACACCAGAAGAAACTGTGTCGACACACAGAGGCAGTGTCGACACACAGAAGACTTTGTCAACATCAACTGTGTCGACACACAGGACTTGTGTCGACACATAGCAGAGTTTCAACAAAGTTGATTTTTTTTTGTGAAGAGAAGAAGTGATTGTGTCGACACACAGAACTAGTGTCGACACATTCTACAGAAGCTGTGTCGACACCACCAAGGCTTGTGTCGACACTTAGTCTAGTTGTGTCGACACATGATGAAGTTCAGTCTCAACACTTTGCTGATAGAGACAGAGTTTCAAGAAGTGACTGAAGACTTGACAGCTGTGATATTCAACAAGTCTACTGAAACTGTCATAGCTGTCAGAAGTTCGTTAGAGACCGGATCAGCCGGTTATCATGGAGGAAGTCTATATAAAGACATTCTCTATCAACAGAAGAAAATATATACATATGAGATAAAAAAAAGTAAACACGAAAAACAGAAGAAAATTTTCAACAGAAGATCTAAGAAGACATTCTTAAGTGGTGATCTACTCAGAGTTTGTCAAGAGAATTCAAAGAAGAATTCAGAAGAATCTTCAGAAGAATTTGGAGAGAGAGAGCTCCATCTATTCAAGTGAATAAAGGGTCTTACATCAACAAGTCTCTTAAGTGCAGATTTTGAACCAGTCTGCCAAGAAGAATTCAGATTGATTTCTGAATTTCAAGAAAGAAGCTGATTGAAGATCAACTTCAAAGGAGATCAACCCTACTGTGTTTAGATTTAAGAAGATTTGAAGAAATCTAAGATAGGTTGATCTCTAACATCAGATTCTTTCAAGAACTGATCAAGAAACCTTCCATCCTTTCTCTCTCAACCAGGGTGGTGGTAAATTTCAAATTTACATCTATTTTTAGTAGGATCTTTTTAAGATCTGAGTTGCAAGCCTGATTTATAAAGGATGAGTTGTAGGAGATTAAGTTCTCTGAGTGGTAGACCTTGTTGAAGGCTGAGGTAGGGCTGAGAGCCTGAGTTGTAGGATATTTTCATCTCTGAGTTGTAGTCCTTGTTGAAGGCTGAGGTAGGGCAGATTGCTTGAGCTGTAGGAGCGTGGACTCACTCTGAGTTGTAGGAGCCTTTTTTGGGTTCTGAGCTGTAAGATCTGCGGATCTGAGAAGAAGAAAAGAAGTTAGGCCGAATCTTGCACACTGCTAGATAGGCGAAGGGGGAAAGTGGATGTACCCAGACCTTGGGGAACCACTATAAATCAGTGTGTCATCTGTGATTGTGTGTGGTATTATTATTTTTGTGTTGTGATAGCTGTAGAACTATATATTTCTATTAATTAACTGAATTAATATTCTGACTTAGAGAAAAAAAAAGAATTGAACCTATTCACCCCCCTGGGTGTTTAGGAACCAATTCTTTCACTCATTGAGGCTTGTAGAACTCTACTTAGTGACACTTCACTCCCAGAATATTTCTGGGCTGAGGTAGTAAATACTGCTTGTCATGTTCTCAATAGAGCATCTATAACTAAGAACAACAAAAAGACTCTCTATGAGATTATGAAGGGCAGAAAACCAAATATATCCTACTTTAGGGTCTTTGGTAGCAGGTGTTATGTGCTTAACACTGGCAAGTATCACCTAACTAAGTTCACTGCCAAATCACAAGATGGGATATTTATTGGGTACAGCAACAATAGTAAGACATATAGGGTCTACAACTTGACTACACAAGTTGTAGAAGAATCAGTTCATGTAGTGTTTGATGAATCTAAGCTTATTAACTGTGAGTTGTCTAGCAATTCTTGTAGCTCAACATGTTTGAAAGAAAGTTTGGACATGATGTCCATTAATGAAGACCAAACAGCAAGGCAGGGTGTGGAAAATGATGGCTGCTGTCCAGGGGGAGTACAAGGTCCACAAGCTGACATTGAAGACAATGAAGTTCAATCTGGTGGAGAAATTGAAGAAGTTCATATTGCTGATAGAATGCCTCCAGCAATAAGGAATCTAAAGGATCATCCAGCACACCAAATCATTGGTGATCCCAGATATGGTGTTCAAACCAGAAGCAAACACATGAACACAATGCTTTGCTCAAGTTTCCTGTCACAGTTGGAACCAAAGAGATTTGAAGAAGCCATACAAGACTCCAACTGGATTGATGCAATGTAGGAGGAGCTGAATAAATTCAAAAGGTGTAAAGTATGAGAGCTAGTTCCAAAACCAAAGGATCATAACATTATTGAGACAAAGTTGATCTATAGGAACAAACTGGATGAAAATGACATAATAGTGAAGAACAAAGCAAGACTGGTTGTCAAAGGTTATAGCCAGGAAGAGGGCATTGACTTTGATCAGACCTTTGCCCCAGTGACAAGGTTGGAAGCAATAAGGCTATTCCTTGCCTTTACTGCTTTCCAAGGTTTCAAAGTATACCAAATGGATGTCAAGTCAGCTTTCCTAAATGGTAATTTGAAAGAAGAAGTCTATGTTCATCAGCCCTCAGGTTTTGTTGATCCACTTTATCTTGATTATGTTTATAGACTTAAGAAAGCCTTATATGATTTGAAACAAGCCCCTAGGGCTTGGTATGAAACATTATCTACTTTCCTCATTGAAAATATATTTTTAAGGGGGAAAATAGACAAGTCTCTATTCCTTAGGGAGTCAAAGGGCAAGATGATCCTAGTTTAGATTTATGTTGATGACATAATCTTTGGATCTACAGAAAATAACCTTTGTAGGAAGTTTGCAAAACTTATGCAAGGAAAGTTTGAGATGCGCAGTATGGGTGAGCTCAAATTCTTCTTGGGACTCCAAGTAAGACCGACTGATGATGGCTTGTTCATATCACAGTCTAAGTTCACCAAGAATTTAATTAAGAAATATGGTATGGAGTCATCCACTACCATGAGGACTCCAATGGGGACAAGTATGCCTTTAGGCAAAGATGATGTAGGAAAACCTGTAGATGAGTCTTTGTATAGAGGGATAATTGGCTCCCTTCTATAATTAACTGCCAGTAGACTAGACATTATGTATGATAAATGTGTATGTGTTAGGTACCAAGCGAGCCCTAAAGAATCTCATTATACTGCAGTCAAAAGAATATTGAGATATCTTAAGGGCACAACTAATCTTGGTCTTTGGTACCCTAAGAATAGAGACTTTCTACTGACTGGTTTTTCAGATGCAGACTTTGCAGGTTGTAAAGAATATAGAAAGAGCACCACTGGCACATGTCAGTTTCTAGGTGGTAGACTATTATCATGGAGCAGTAAGAAGCAGACTGTTGTGGCAATTCCACTGTAGAGTCTGAATATATTGCTGCAGGCAGCTGCTGTGCTCAGCTTTTATGAATTCAACATCAACTTGAAGACTATGGTCTCAAGGTAAGTAGAACTCCACTATTTTGTGATTCTACAAGTGCTATTTCTATTGTTAAAAACCATGTATCACATAGTAGAACAAAGCATGTAGAAATTATATTTCACTTCATTAGAGAGCATGTTGAAAAAGAAGATATTTGTTTGGAATTTGTCACCATAAATAATCAAATTGCTGACATGTTTACTAAACCACTAGATGAAACTAAATTCAATTATTTCAAAATTGAATTAGGCATGTTAAACCTAAAATAACTTGGTAAATTTGACTAAGTAAATCAATGTTGACATATAGGAGTTTATGTCGACACAAAAGGAAATTTTTGTCGACATATATTAGTTTGTGTCGACACTTAAGATAAGTTGTGTCGACACAACAAAATAGTGTTGAGATAGTGGTGTCGACACTTAGAGTTTGGTGTCGACACATAGAAGTTCTATCATTTAGATAGTTGTGTCAAAACATACAGAAGTCTGTATCGACACACATATATTAGAGTCGACTGTTAAGAAGTCTATGTCGACACATCGCAAACTGTGTCGACACATAGTGTTGTCTAACTTTGTCGAGACATTAGAAGTCTGTGTCGACACAATCTCTACAGTGTCGACACATTAAGTATCTATTACCCCGCCTTTTGACCTTTTGTGTTGACAAACATATAAATAAGTCACAGAAAAACTTTGTCGACTAAGCTCTCAACATTTTTGAGACCAAATCTTTGAGTCGACAAACCTTCATCTCTCTTCTCCTCAAATTTCTCATCATCAATGGCGCCAAAGTTGGAGACCAACATCAACGAAAGCTATGAGTTAGTTCGCAATGCTTTTGAAAGTGCAGCGACTGAAATTAGAGATGTAATAACCCTAATCCAAGAAAATGGTTTAGAATATCTAGTTTCCGAACCTACCAAGATCTGGAAGATAGAAATTCTTGAATTCTATACAAAAGCAACCTTGGATTCAACTGGATTGAAGATTAGGTCATCAATTCAAGGAAGCAAGGTGAAACTAACCCAAAAGCGTCTGAGGAAAACACTCCAATTGCCCAGGACTCGGGAAGATGACGAAGTTACATCTTCAATGACTAAAGAAGCTCTTCAATGGTGTGGCCTGAATTCCACCACTAAGATTGAATCATCAATGCAAAGGAAAAGAATGAACTCACATGGAAAATTACTCTCAGAGATTGTGGGAAAAGTAATTCTCTACAAAATAGGTGGACATGATAGGATCTCAGCCTATATGTTCAACTTGATGACCAGGATTATTTTCAGAATCAAAACTAACTGGTCTGCAGTGATTTTTGACAAGATCAAGGAAAGCCTGAAGAAACCTAATCTAGGTAGAATTCTGAGTCTGTATCTGGCAATAAATATTCCTGAAGTGCTGAAACACACCACTGGATCTAGAATAAATCACATGAGAAGAATGGATATGAAAATACTATCCCGGTGGGAAAGATTTTTGACAAAAGATGGTTCTAAACCACAAAAACAACCACCACTGCAAAAGAAAAAGACAACCCTCAGGAAGCCTGAATCTTCTAGTGATTCAGAAGAGCAAGTAATCTTCAGTTCAGATGAAGACCAACAAGAATCTACATGTAAATCATCTGCTCCTAAGAATATAGATGATAGTCAAATATAGGGGGAGTACATACCAGAGAGCACCATCCCACTGGATCAAGTTCAGGATGTGCCTCCTCTAAGGGGAGCCAATGAACTTTCACCAGCTCAACAAGAGGTCTTGCCTCCAGAAAGTGCTCCTGAGAAAGAGCAAGCTGCCTTAGAGAGTGAAACAACCACTCAAACAATTCTTGAGGTAATAAATGATATTAATCAAACTATACTAGATACTGAGCCCGATACTCTAACTGTGCTTCTAACTAATGTTGAATAGACACAACTTGACAACATTACTGCACAGGATGTATCAATGGATAATACATCTGTATTAGATGATACTCCATTAAATGTACAAGATATAGATGTTCCTCCAGTTCAACTGCAATAAAAATTTACTCTTGAAGAGTTGTTTCCTGACTTACAAGAAGTAAGAACTGAGGAATTAGTGCCAAGAACTAAGGGGGGAGGAGCCAAGGACTCAGGGGGAGTTGACAAGAGTTGATAAGGAGCTGCCCTCAAGTCAAAAGGACACAGTGAATCTAGAAAGTTCTTCTGAATTTGATGATGGAGAAGCACTAAGAGCAAAGAAGAGAAAACTGATGGTTTACAAGAAGAAAAACTCAAATTATAAGAAAGCTTTATAGACATCCTACAACCCTCAGCACCAACAGTTGATTTCAGTTCACTATTGGTTGCTCTGCAAATTAAAATGGATGAGCAAAGAGCAGCCATGAAGAAATATATGGATGAAAGTCATAAGGACCTTCAATTCACTCTGGCTCAAGACATAAAATCAATCAGATTTGAAGTTAACCAGAATAAGAAAGAGATAACAGATTGCTTCCATAAAGGAGGTAATGCTGTAGTTTTTCTGGCCAAACAACAAAAAGAGGCAAGAACACAGATTGATGATATAGTGGTCAAACAAGGATATGTCCTAGAAAATCAACTTAGGATGAATGATAATCTTACTGAATCATATAATGTGATTGTTACTGAATTAAAGAGTAAAGCAACTGCATTAACTGAGGAAAGGGATAAAGAGAAGTCAGAGTTTGATAAGAAACTTCAAGAAGATTTAGCCACTTTCCAATCTGCACTTCAAGCCTCTCAAAAGATCATATCTACTCAACTATAGAAGTTTAAAGCTTATTATACAGAGGGAACCAATTATCTGGTTAATCAAATAAGGTTCCAAAAGAATGATCTCAGGGATCATATTGAAAGAGAAGTCATAATGGGGGAGAGGTTGATAGTCAATGCTAGTTCAGAGCATGCTAAATGGATAACAAATGTTGTTAGAGCAACTCTGGGATATCCACCCCTATGTGATGATGATAATACAACTGAGTCAGGTATTCAAGCTGCAGGATTTGAAGGGGGTCAGCAGGAGGTAGCTCAAATCATATATCCCCCTTTAAACTTTGAGGACATTCAACAACTGGTTCACCAGATGTATAGCCCTCCAGAGGCTACTAAGAATGTTATCTTGGAAAGTGGACATGTCAGAAGCAGCACTGACTAAAGAGTAAGAAGCTCAACTCTCAAAGAAAAGATTTAGAGACCAGGCTGAACAGAAGCCTGATTTTGAAAGATGGAGTCCAACCTCCAGAAATATAATACTCACTGCCTGGAAAGCTGTCAAAGACAAAATGCATGATAGAGACAAGTGGTATTCTGAAGTTGAGTGGAATAAATATCTGGAAAGACAAGATGTTATTCAGCAGTTCAGAAGGGATCACAAGGCTGGGAAAATACCTGCTACAGCAGTAGAACCCAGTAAATACTTTCCTAAGCCTTTTCACTATTTTGAAAGGCAGAGAGTTAAGGCTGAAGAACTTAAGAAGAAGGATCTCAAAGGCAAGAAGCCAGCTAAAGATACTGAAGCTCCAGTACAAGGAAGGGTCTAGTCTGGAAAAGGCATGCTGATCAAGGAGCCTGATCAGTCTTAGGATAAATTGACTAAATTTTTATAACATTGTAATCTTCAGTTTTAAACTCAATGTAATCTGATGTCAATAAACTTTTGTGAAATTTAAACAAAATAATGATTCATGCTTGTTATGTTTGTATCCTACTCCGTGATGATATTATTTACTTGTTTTGTTTATATGTTTCGATGTCATTGAATGTTTTTATAAATCATATTGTTAGTATTATTATAAGTGATGTATATCATTGACTAAGGGTTATGACTTCTCCAAATAGGGGGAGATTGTTGGGTACATTGGAAAATGTATACAAGATTTCGAGAAGCCTCACCTAACTCAATGATATGCATCAAGTTGTATTTGATGTTGTGTTGAGTTATCATGTGCAGGTTAAGTAAATGGAAAGGAAAATTCTCTAAGTACAAGTGTCGACACTTAGGAATGGCTGTGTCGACACCAAGGGCCAGACTGTGTCAACACCCAGAATTTGTGTCGACACACAGAAAATATGTCGACAACGCAGTGTCGACACTAAGGGCCAGACTTGTGTCAACATTATCAGAAGCTGTGTCGACACACAGAGAAGCTGTCAACACATTGCAGAATTCTGTCGACACATTCCAGAATTCTGTCGACACACAGAACTTGTGTCGACACACACCAGAATTCTGTCAACACCAACTTTGTCAAGACAGGGAGTATTTGTGTCGACACACCGGACTTGTGTCGACACATTCCACAGAAGCTGTGTCGAGAAGTAAAAGTGAAGCTGTGTCGACAACAACAAGAATTGTATTGACATATGGACTATGTGTGTCGACACATATAAAGTATTCAGTCGACATTCTCTGCTGCTGAGTCAAAGTCCAATGAAGGCTGAAGTAATACAACTGAATACTTGACAGCTATCATTACTGACATTGCTGTCATATCTGTCAGAGGTGTTAGAAGACAGTTTGAAACTGGAACAACCAGTTACCATAGATGAAGCCTATAAATAGATATGCTCTCTCAATAATTGAGACAAAAATAAGAAGAACAACACATACAGAACAGAGAAGTTAATCAAGCCAATCAATTATTGTTGGGTACATTGGAAAATGTGTACCAGATTTGAAGAAGTCTCACTCTACTCAATGATATACATCAAGGTGTATTTGATGTTGTTTTGAGTTTATATATGTAGGTTAAGAAAATGCAAGAATGCAGGAAAAAGTTTCTAAGTCCATATGTCGACACCAGAAGAAGTTGTGTCGACACTTATGAAGGCTTGTGTCGACACTAGAGAAAAGCTGTGTCGACACTTGGAGTTAATTGTGTCGACACTTGAAATGGCTGTGTCGACAACTGAAGAAACTGTGTCGACATACAGAGGCAGAGTCGACACACAGGAAAACTTAGTCGACATCAGCTGTGTCGACACACAGAGGCAGTGTCGACTCACAGAAGACTTTGTCGACATCAACTGTGTCGACACACAGGACTTGTGTCGACACACTGCAGAGTTTCAATAAAGTTAAAGAAAAGAAGTCACTGTGTCGACACACAGAGGCAGTGTCGACACACAGAAGACTTTGTCGACATCAACTGTGTCGACACACAGGACTTGTGTCGACACACTGCAGAGTTTCAATAAAGTTAAAGAGAAGAAGTATTTGTGTCGATACACAGAATCATTGTCGACACATTCTACAGATGCAGTGTCGAGAAGCAGTGTCAACATAAAGGAAGCTGTGTCGACACCATCAAGGCTTGTGTCGACAGTTAGTCTACTTGTGTCGACACATGATGAAGTTTAGTCTCGACACTTTATTGACAGACAGAATTTCAAGAAGTGACTGGATGACTTGATAACTTCCGTTACCAACCGGTCTACTGCAACTGTCAGAGCTGTTAGAAGGTTGTTAGAAACCGATTCAGCCGGTTACCATGGAGGAAGTCTATTTAAAGGCATTCTTCATCAACAAAAAGTGAGATCGAGAAGACTGAAAAAGAAATACACATACAGAATTAAGAAGATTTTCGGGAGAAAATCTAAGAAGAATTTGGAGAGAGAGAGCTCCATCTATTGAAGTGAAGTGCAGTTGCTGAACCAGGCTGCCAAGAAGGATTCAGATTGAGTTCTGAATATCAAGAAAGAAGCTGATTGAAGATCAACTTCAAAGGAGTTCAACCCTACTGAGTTCAGATTCAAGAAGCTTTGAAGAAAGCTAAGGGAGGTTGTTCTCTGCCATCAAATTCTTCCAAGAACTGATCAAGAAGCCATCCATCCTTTCTCTCTCTACCTGGGTGGTGATAAAATACATAGTTAACTATATTTTCTATAGGATCTATATAGATCTGAGTTGTAAGCTTGTGTTTATAAAGGCTGAGTGTAGGAGAGTATTTTCTCTGAGTGGTAGGCCTTGTTGAAGGCTGAGGTAGGGCTGTGAGCCTGAGTTGTAGGAGATTGTGATCTCTGAGTTGTAGGCCATGTTGAAGGCTGAGGTAGGGCAGTTTGCCTGAGCTGTAGGAGTGTGGACTCACTCTGAGTTGTAGGAGTCTTGTTGGGGTTCTGAGCTACTGTACGATCTGAGGATCTGAGGTGAAGTGAAGAAGTTAGGATGAATCTAGCACACTGCTAGATAGGCGAAGGGGGAAAGTAGATGTACCCAGACCTTGGGGAACCACTATAAAATCTGTGTGCAATCTGTGTTATTGTGATTCTGTGAATCTGTGCTGTGTTATCTATAGATTTATCTATTGTTAAGTAATTAACTGAATAGATTTGCTGCCTTAGAAAAAAAAGGAATTACACCTATTCACCCCGTCCCTCTAGGTGGTTAGACACTAATTCTTTCAAGTGGTATCAAAGCGAGGTTGCTTAAAGTTAGACTTAACAGTCTGAGTGAGATCTATAAGGCAGTAATTAAGATTAAGAAAATGGGTTCAGGAGAAAACCATAAAGAACTTGGTTCAATGAAATTGCCCATTTGCAGGAAAGAGATATTTGGAATCTGGACGGAAAGGGTCAGATTGTTTATGGAGGCACCTGATCCTAAAATCTATATAACAGTTAAGGAAGGACCTTATGTTCCAATGAAGGTTTCTGTACTGGATGCCAATCAAAGAATTCCAAAGGATTTTTCAGAGATGACTAAGGATGAAATCATCTTGGCAACAATGGATAAAAGAGCCCAGAAAATTATAGTAAGTGCCATTGATGATTCAACATTCCAGAATCTAATACACTGCAAAACATCCAAGGAAATGTGGGACACATTGATAGTCTACATGGAGGGTTCTGAAGAGGTTAGGCAAGATAGAAAATCTATGCTTAATCAAGAATATGAGAGTTTCAGACAAGCCAAGTTTGAAAGTTTTACTGAATGCTATAAGAAGTTCTATAGGATAGTCAATGAACTGATGTCATATGGAAGAGTGTTCAGTACTTATGAGTTAAGTGATAAATTCCTTAGGTCATTGACTAAGTATTGGAATACAAAAATCTGTGCCATAAGAGAAGTGGCCAGACTGGCTGAGATTTCTCCTCCAATACTATTTGGAAAATTACTGTCATATGAGATGCAGCTGTTAGCTAGAAAGGAGGAAGAGAAAATTACAAAAGGTGACTATAAAGATAAGTCAGTGGACTTCAAGGTAGAAGCCACAAGGAGAAATAGGAAAATGTCTCCATCTTTTCCTAAGAGAGATGCAGAAATCATCTCAGAAAACTCAGATAATCCCAGTTCAGACAGCAGCAATTCAGAAGAAGACTTTGCAGCATTTACAAGGCAGTTCCAGAGATTCTTGAAGAAGAAATAGTGGAAATCTAAGCCTTCCACATCTCAGTCCAAGGATGATTATTATCAAAAGAGGAAATCATCCAGGAAGGACAGGAATGGGACTAAGCCAAGCAAGTCAACTACATCCAAGATTATATATTACTACTGCAACAAAGCTGGACATATTGTGGCTGACTGTCCAGAAAAGAGAAAGAAGTCTGCTAATAGAAAGAAGTCACAGTACAAGAGCAAGAAGGAGAAATTCTTGGTTGTTGAGAAAGAGAAAAGCTTGATAGATCAATCAACTTCAGAGTCAGAATCTGAGGCTGAGGCATATATTGATCTGTTTACAGAAGAAGAGGATGAGTTCATGGAATTACTGGACTCTATCTATGAGCAGGAAGATCATCAGTGTAAAGGATTGATGCTAGTTTCTGAAGAAGACAAGTGCTAGGATCAGCCTGGCCCTAGTAAGGTAAAATATATATTTGTAGATTCTGATTACTTCACTGGGTCAGAATCAGAGGCATCTTCATCAAGAGATGAAGATGAGTCTGAATCTGAAGGAGATATTCATCAGCTGATAGATGAATATGGAGATTTATTGCAGGCACTTAAGAGAAGCAAAAATTTGGCCAAGAATCAGGCTAAGGAAATTGCAGTTTTTAAGTTGGTTGCATCTGATTCAGAGAAGATGCTGGATCAAAAGTTGAATGAGAGTGCGAGATTGAAAAACATAACTGTTATTCAAATGGGAACAATCACTTTCAAGAATGATCAGATTATAAGTCTAGAAAATAGACTTCAGAAAGAGAAGGAGATTGTGGCTAGTTTTTCTAAGCCAAAATCTGTATTACCCTTAATTGATGAGTTTGTGTCTCAAAAGGGTAAGGCAGGATTAGGTTATAAGAAAACTACATGGGCTGCACAGTCCAATAAGAAAGGCAAAGTGCCAGTACAAAACAAAAGACCTGCTATAAATAATACAGCTAAGGTTATACCTAAAAAGAGGTATAATAAGTTTGAGTGCTGGTTCTGTGGCAAGATAGACCACTTTGCCTTAGACTGTTGGCACAATTCCAGTGTCAAGGAGAGTAGCAGTCTGCTTGTTAGAAAAGCTGCAGGCAGATTTGTTAAATTTCAGACTAACTTGAACTAAGGACCAAAAAGTTATTTGGGTTCTAAGGTTAAGTAATCTTTGTTGCAGGTGAGTCCAAGCTGTCATGCCCCTATATGGTACTTGGACAGTGGATGTTCCAGGCATATGACTGGAATAAGGGGATTGCTGAAGGACTACTCACCTATGCTGAATGGGCCTAAAGTTATCTTTGGTTGTTCTGAAAAGGGAGTCATCAAAGGTTTTGGTAACATTTTTAATAACTCAATTACAATCACTCAAGTGGACTATGTTAAGGGTTTGAAACTTAATTTTATTAGCATAAGTCAGCTGAGTGATTTAGGTTATGACATTTCATTTGTCAAAAATGGGTGTAATATCAAAAGGTCAATTGATCAAGAGGTCATATTGACTGGATATAGAAAAAGAAATGTATATTGCCTAGACTTTGTGTGTGAGAATAAAAATTATCCTATCTGTCTTGTGGCTGATGAGAAAGTCTCTCATTGTATCAAGTGGCACACGAGGCTAGCTCATCTTAACTACAAGACCATTGGCCAACTCTTTAGCAAAGAGTTAGTGAGGAATGATCCTCAAGTTAAGTGTGTTAAGGATGGGATATGCTCAGCTTATCAAAAAGGCAAGCAGACTAGATCCACCTTTCATAGACTTGAAACTAAGAATTCAGTGAGATGCTTGTACCTCTAGCATATGGATTTATTTGGTCCTATGCCAGTTCAGAGCCTAGGTAGGAAGGTCTACACTTTTGTGGTTGTAGATGACTATTCTAGACTCTCATGGGTATTCTTTCTGAGACAGAAATCTGAAACCCCAAAGGTCTTCTACAATTTTGTCAAACAAATTCAGAATGAATTAAATAGTTTAGTGATCAAAATCATAAGTGACCATGGAACTGAATTTCAATCTGAAAGTATGACAAGACTGTGTGAAGAGTTTGTGATTCATCAGGAATTCTCCTCACCTAGAACACCTCAGCAAAATAACATTGCTGAGAGAAAGAATAGGATATTGATTGAGGCTGGAAGAACACTATTGAGTGATACTTCTCTCCCAGAATATTTCTGGGCTGAGGCAGTTAACACTGCATATCATGTGCTCAATAGGGCTTCCATCACCAAAAGTCATAAAGAGACACCCTATGAGGTTGTGAAAGGCAGAAAACCAAACTTATCCTATTTTAGGATCTTTGGTTGCAAGTGTTATGTACTTAACAATGGCAAATCTCACCTATTTAAGTTTGCTACCAAATCCCAAGATGGGATATTTGTTGGGTACATCAACAATAGTAAGGCCTATAGGGTCTACAACTTGGCTACTCAAGTTGTAGAAGAGTCAGTTCATGTTATTTTTGATGAAACTAGACTTATTAACAGTGAGTTGTCAAGTAGTTCTTATAGCTCCACAAGTATACATCAGAAGATGGACCAGCTTACTATCAGAGAAGTTCCAACTACAAAGCAGGATGTGGAAAATGGTATTTGTTGTCCAAGAGGAGTACAAGACATTCAAGATGCTGATGAAGACCATGAAGTGCAGCATGAAGAAAAGATTGGAGAAGATCACACTGCTGATAGATTACCTCCAGCAGTTAGATAGTTGAAGGATCATCCTGCACACCAAATCATTGGTGATCCTAGACAAGGAGTGCAGATAAGGAACAGGAACTTCAATATAGTTCTTTGTTCTAGCTTCTTATCTCAAGTGGAACCCAAGAGATTTGAAGAAGCTGTTAAGGACCCATAGTGGATTGATGCCATGCAGGAAGAATTAAATCAGTTCAGTAGGTGCAAGGTCTGGGATTTGGTTCCAAATCCAAAGGGCCACAATATCATAAGGACAAAGTGGATATACAGAAACAAGCTTGATGAGAGTGGGATCATAGTGAAGAATAAGGCAAGACTAGTTGCCAAAGGATACAGACAAGAGGAGGGCATAGACTTTGATCAGAATTTTACCCATGTGGCAAGACTGGAAGCTATCAGGCTATTCCTAGCCTATGCTGCATATCAAGGCTTCAAAGTGTTCCAGATAGATATCAAGTCTGTATTCTTAAATGGAGACTTAAAAGAGGAGGTCTATGTAGAACAACCCTCAGGTTTTATTGATCCACTTTATCCTACTTATGTCTATAGACTTAGGAAAGCTTTGTATGGGTTGAAACAAGCCCCAAGGCTTGGTATGAAACCCTATCTACTTTCCTCATTGAGAATAAATTCTCAAGGGGGAAAATAGATAAGACTCTATTCCTTAGGGAATCCAAAGGAAAGATAATCCTAGTCCAAATATATGTTGATGACATAATATTTGGGTTTACTGAAAGTAATCTTTGTAGAAAGTTTGCAAAACTTATGCAAGGAAAATTTGAAATGAGCAGTATGGGAGAACTTAAGTTCTTCTTGGGTCTCCAAGTAAGACAGACTGAAGATGGCTTGTCCATATCCCAGTCTAAGTTCACCCTGGAGTTAATTAAGAAGTATGTCATGGAATCATCCACTACCATGAGAACTCCAATGGGGACAAGTGTCTCTCTAAGCAAAGATGATGCAGGGAAACCTGTAGATGAAACTTTGTATAGAGGAATAGTTGGCTCCCTCCTATATCTAACTGCTAGTAGACCAGATATCATGTATGCTACATGTGTCTGTGCTAGGTACCAATCCTGCCCTAAAGAATCTCATCTTACTGAAGTAAAAAGGATTTTGAGATATCTTAAGGGAACACCTAATTTAGGCCTTTGGTATCCTAGGAATAGAGATTTTCTACTAATGGGTTATTCAGATGCAGACTTTGCAGGTTGCAAAGTAGATAGGAAAAGTACTACAGGCACCTGTCAATTTTTAGGAGGAAGATTGGTGTCTTGGAGCTGTAAGAAGCAGACTAGTGTGGCTATTTCCACAGCTGAGTCAGTGTATGTTGCTGCTGGAAGTTTTTGTGCACAACTATTGTGGATACAACATCAGTTAGAAGACTATGGTATCCAGGTAAGTAGAACCCCATTATTATGTGACTCTACTAGTGCTATTTCTATTGCACATAATCCAGTTTCTCATAATAGAACAAAACATATAGAAATAAGGTACCATTTTCTTAGAGACCATGTAGAGAAATAGGATATCTCTTTAGAATTTGTTAGTGCTGATTTACAACTAGTTGACATGTTTACTAAGCCTTTAGATGAAACTAAATTCAACAATTTCAAAATTGAAATAGGTATGTTGAACATAAATTAGTTTACAAATTTTGGCTAAGTAAAAGTCTGTCGACACAAGAAGTTGTCTGTGTCGACACATAGTAGTTGGTGTCGATATACAAGAAAAGTGGTGTCGACACATCTAGGGTATAGGTGTCGACACTTCAGAGAAGTGGTGTCGACACATCGAGAAGTGGTGTCGACACTTAGGATCAACACAAATTTTGTCGAGTGTAGATGGAATAAGTGTCGACACATAGATGTCAACACTTATGTCGAGACATTAAAAGTATGTGTCGACACATTTCAACAGTGTCGACACATTAAGAGAATTTTGACGAGCCTTTTGACCTTCCTTATTTAGAAAGGTATAAATAGGTCAACAACATAGTCTGTCGACACACTCTCCATAGGTTTGAGACCAAAACCTTGTCTCGACAACTTTTCTCTTCTCAATTCAAGCTTTCACTCAACCCTAATGGCGCCGAAGCTAGAAGATAATGTCAATGAAGGCTATGAGCTGGTACGCAATGCCTTTGATAATGCGGAACCTGAAATAAAAGCCGTAGTTACCCTAATTGCTGAGAATGGGTTAGAATTTTTGGTATCTGAACCAACAAAGATTTGGAAGAAAGAAGTTCTGGATTTTTATGGCGTAGCTTCTATAGATTCAACTGGACTTAAGATCAAGTCTATAGTTCATGGTGCTAAAGTTAAACAAACTTTGAAGAGCTTGAGGAAAACTCTTCAACTACCAAGAATTCAAGAAGAAGTAGAAGTTACCTCATCCAAGACAAGGGAAGCACTTCAATGGTGTGGATTGGCTCCCACCTTGAAGATTGGATCAGTAATGAATAGAAAAGGGATGAATCAACAAGGGAAATTTCTTTCAGAAATAGTTGGCAAAGTTATTCTCTATAAGCCAGGGGGCATGATAGGATTTCTGCCTATATGTTCAGCCTGATGACCAGGATCATCTACAGACTAAACACTGATTGGTCAACAGTAATCTTTGAAAAGATTAAGAAAAGCATTAAGAAACCAAATCTGGGAAGGATTATGAGTCTCTACTTGGCTGGAATAATTCCAGAAGTAATGACACAGACTGCTGGTTCAAAGATTAACCATATGAGGAGAATGGACATAAGGATTATATCCAGATGGGATAGGGTCCTAACTAAAGATATCCCTGAGGAAGAAAGGCAAGAGATTCCTGAAAAATCACCTGCACAAGATATTGCAGACAGTGCTCAAGTGCAGGGGGAGCCTCATCTTGAGGAAGAGCCAACCCACTTGGACAGTGAAATGGCTACACAAATAATTCTTGAGGTAATTCAAGAGGTTAATCAATCAATTCTCATTGATAAAGATGAAACACTAACTGAATCTTTGATTGATGTTGACCAGCCAACACAACTGAACAATCAAGCACAAGATGTTATCATGGAAGATACATCTGCTACTGATAATGCTCTAGAGATAAGAATGTCTCCAGTTCCAACTCAATAAGAGTTTACCCTTGAAGAGTTGTTCCCTGATCTATGACAAACTGAATTTGAGGGGGAGAAGGAAGATCTTGAGGGGGGAGCAAGTTAACCTTGAGAAGGAGCAAGTTCATATTGAGAAGGAGTAAGTAAGTACTGTAAGGGAGGAGCAAGGGACTCAGGGGGAGCAACCTAGAACTGCACAGGAATTGCCTCCTAGTCCTAAAGATATAGTTAATATAGACAGTACCTCAGCTTCTGAAGAGGAAGCAGAAATTCAGGCTAAGAAAAGAAAACTGATGGTTTTCAAAAGAAGGAGCCAAAACTATAATAGGGCATTACAAAGTGCACCACAATCATCCCCAGCTACTAATTATAGTTCCTTATTAGTCTCATTACAAGTAAAGCTAGATGATCAAAGGATTGCCATGGAGAAATATATGGATGAAACTCATAAAGATCTATAATTCTCCTTAGCTCAGAATATAAAGTCAATAAGATTTGAAGTTAATCAGAATAAGAAGGAGATAACAGATTGCTTTCATAAAGGAGGCAATGTTGTGGTTTTCCTAGCAACACATCAAGAAAAGATCAAGACTCAAGTTGATGATATAGCTGTCAAGCAAGGCTATGTCCTAGAGAATCAAATTAGAATGAATGATAATCTGATAGAATCACATAATGTGATTGTTACAGAAATGAAGAATCTTGCTTCTGCCCAGACTGAAAAAAGGACTAAAGCTAAGGCAGATTTTGACAAGCAATTACAGGAAGGACTAGCTGCTGTCCAAACAGCTATTACAAATTCTCAAAAGACTATTTCTGCACAGCTGCTGAAGTTAAAGTCTTTTTATAAAGATGATGTAAATTTTCTTGATGAGCAAATCAGATTTCAAAAAGATGACCTCAGGGATCATGTTGCAAGAGAAGTCATAAAGGGGGAGAGAGTATTAGTCAAAGCAGGCTCCGATCATGCTAAATGGATATCTAATAGCATCAGAGCCACCCTTGGTTATCCACCCCTCTGTGATGATGACAATGTAGCTGAGTCAGGTATACATCCCGCTTATTTTGGAGGTGATCAAGCTGAAGTTACTCAAGTTATTTATCCTCTAGCTAATTTTAAAATGATTCACCAAGAAGTACAGTCCATGTACAGCCCTCCAGAAGGTGCTCAAAATATTATCCTTGGGAAAGTAGATAGGCCAGTGACAGAGGCAGTTTTGAACAAAGAGCAAGAAGCTCTATTGTCTAAGAAAAGATTCAGAGAACATGCAGAGTTGAAGCCTGATTTTGAGCAGTGGATTCCAACATCTAGGAACATTATATTAACTGCTTGGAAAGCTGTAAAGGATCAGACCCATGATAGGGGCAAATGGTACTCAGAACAAGAATGGTAAAAGCATGAAGCCAGTCAAGAAGACATAGTTCAATATAGAAGAAAGGCTAAAGCTGGGAAGCTACCTCCTAATGCTCAGGAGCCAAGGAAATATTTCCCAAAGCCTTTTCATTACTTTGAAAGACAAAGAATAAGGGATGAAGAGCAAAAGAAGAAAGATCAAAAGGGCAAGAAGCCAGCTGATTATACTGATACTCCTGTACAAGCCAAGATCAAATCAGGCAAAGGCATAGTCATCAAGGAGCCTGAGCAGCCTTAGGATAGATTTACTAAGATTTTACAACTTTGTAATATTTAGTATTGAAATCTATGTACCTTTTAATAAGAAAGTATTGGAAGTTGAAACAAAACAATAATTAATGCTTTTTCTGGTTGCATTGTTATTTTGTGATGACTTGTTATATATGTTTTGTTTTAGAAATTACTCTGTCATATAATGTTGTTATACATCATAATGTGTATTTGTTATGAATGGTGTATCTCATTGACTAAGGGTTATGACTTCTCCAAATAGGGGGAGATTGTTGGGTACATTGGAAAATGTGTACCATATTTGAAGAAGCCTCACTCTACTCAATGATATACATCAAGGTGTATTTGATGTTGTTTTGAGTTTATATGTGCAGGTTAAGAAAATGCAAGAATGCAGGAAAAAGTTTCTAAGTCCATATGTCGACACCAGAAGAATCTGTGTCGACACTTATGAAGGCTTGTGTCGACACTGGAGAAAAGCTGTGTCGACACTTGGAGTTAATTGTGTCGACACTTGGAATGGCTGTGTCGACACCTGAAGAAACTGTGTCGACATATAGAGGCAGAGTCGACACACAGGAAAACTTAGTCGACATCAGCTGTGTCGACACACAGAGGCAGTGTCGACTCATAGCAGACTTTGTCGACATCAACTGTGATGACACACAGGACTTGTGTCGACACACTGCAGAGTTTCAACAAAGTTAAAGAAAAGAAGTGACTGTGTCGACACACAGAGGCAGTGTCGACACATAGAAGACTTTGTCGACATCAACTGTGTCGATACACAGGACTTGTGTCGACACACTGTAGAGTTTCAATAAAGTTAAAGAGAAGAAGTATTTGTGTCGACACACAGAATCATTGTCGACACATTCTACAGATGCAGTGTCGAGAAGCAGTGTCAACACTAAGGAAGCTGTGTCGACACCATCAAGGCTTGTGTCGACACTTAGTCTACTTATGTCGACACATGATGAAGTTTAGTCTCGACACTTTGCTAGCAGACAGAATTTCAAGAAGTGACTGGATGACTTGACAGCTGCCGTTACCAACCGGTCTACTGCAACTGTCAGAGCTGTCAGAAGATTGTTAGAAGCCGGATCAGCCGGTTACCATGGAGGAAGTCTATTTAAAGACATTCTTCATCAATAAAAAGAGAGATCGAGAAGAATTAAAAAGAAATACACATACAGAATTAAGAAGATTTTCGGGAGAAGATCTAAGAAGCATTTGGAGAGAGAGAGCTCCATCTATTGAAGTGAAGTGTAGTTGCTGAACCAGGCTGTCAAGAAGGATTCAGATTGAGTTCTGAATTTTAAGAAAGAAGCTGATTGAAGATCAACTTCAAAGGAGTTCAACCCTACTGAGTTCAGATTCAAGAAGCTTTGAAGAAAGCTAAGGGAGGTTGTTCTCTGCCATCAAATTCTTCCAAGAACTGATCAAGAAGCCATCCATCCTTTTTCTCTCTACTTGGGTGGTGATAAAATACATAGTTAACTATATTTTCTGTAGGATCTATATAGATCTGAGTTGTAAGCCTGTGTTTATAAAGGCTGAGTGTAGGAGAGTATTTTCTCTGAGTGGTAGGCCTTGTTGAAGGCTGAGGTAGGGCTGTAAGCCTGAGTTGTAGGAGATTGTGATCTCTGAGTTGTAGGTCTTGTTGAAGGCTGAGGTAGGGCAGTTTGCCTGAGCTGTAGGAGTGTGGACTC
The DNA here is from genome assembly GCA_039583875.1 of Platanthera guangdongensis. Taxonomy (NCBI): domain Eukaryota; kingdom Viridiplantae; phylum Streptophyta; class Magnoliopsida; order Asparagales; family Orchidaceae; genus Platanthera; species Platanthera guangdongensis. Next base: position 90,119,866 of record CM077149.1, read on the forward strand.
ACTCTGAGTTGTAGGAGCCCTATTGGGGTTCTGAGCTACTGTAAGATCTGAGGATCTGAGGTGAAGTGAAGAAGTTAGGTTGAATCTAGCACACTGCTAGATAGGCAAAGGGGGAAAGTGGATGTACCCAGACCTTGGGGAACCACTATAAAATCTGTGTGCAATCTGTGTTGCTATGATTCTGTGAATCTGTGCTGTGTTAGCTATAGATTTATCTTTTGTTAAGTAATTAACTGAATAGATTTGCTGCCTTAGAAGAAAAAAGAATTACACCTATTCAACCCCCCTCTAGGTGGTTAGGCACTAATTCTTTCAATTATAATCTCTGAAGGATTGAGAATCCAGAAGGAGAAAGAAAGCTCAGCCAATAGATTATAGAGAGAGAAAAACAAGAATGAGAGAAGTTCTTATCCAGTGAAGGCAGATTCTGAACAGTCTGCCTGAAGAATTCAGATCAAGTCTGAAGAAGAATTCAGATTAATTTCTGAAGGAATATGATTGAAGATCAACTCCAACATCAAGAAGATCAACCCTACTTTGTTCAGATTCAAGAAGCTTTGAAGAAAGTTAAGACATGTTGATCCTTAAGAAATCAATTCTATCAAGAACTGATCAAGAAGCCTTCAACCAATTCTCTCTCCATCTGGTTGAAGATATCAACATCTTTTCATCAATAATTCTTGTAGGATCTGTAATAGATTTGAGTGTAGGATATTTACATCTCTGAGTTGTAAGCCTAAATTATAAAGGCTGAGGTAGGGCTGAGTGCCTAAGGTATGTTCCCTGAGTTGTAGGCCTGTGAAAGAGGCTGAGGTAGGGTTGTTGCCTGAGTTGTAGGAGTGGGGTGTCACTCTGAGTTGTAGGCCTGTGGAAGAGACTGAGGTAGGGCTTGTGCCTGAGTTGTAGGAGTGTGGATTCACTCTGAGTTGTAGGAACCAGTCTTGGTTCTGAGCTGTAAGATCTGCGGATCTGAGAAGAAGGAAGGAAGTTAGGCCAAATCTAGTACACTGCTAGATAGGAGAATGCGGAAAGTGGATGTACCCATCATTTGGGGAACCAATATAAAACTGGTGTGCAATATGTGAATGCCGTGTTGTATTTTCTGTTGAATACATTGCTAAACTAGATACAATTATCTCCCTAAGTCAAAAAAAGAATTGAACCTATTCACCCCCCCTCTAGGTGTTTAGAACATCTTGAAACCAATTCTTTAAGTCCTCCTCAATGCCTGCGTCGTCGACTCAAAGCACGGCCGAAGTGGTGGAGCATAATCGGAGGGTGCCCGTCTAGGAGCATTTCGACAAGGTTAAAGTCGACGACGAATTCAAGGCGCGGTGCAAGTTGTGCTCAAAGTTGCTAACTCTTATCGGCAACTCAACACTAGCGAGACACGTTAAGTCGTGTTTTGCGAAGCAAGCTCCCGAGTCCAGTCAGGGACAAATATCAGCATCAGGACAAATTTGGACGTACGATCAAGCAAGACAGCGAGACCTACAGGTGAAAAACGTCATCAGACGTGGGTTAACAATTAGTCACTACGACAACGACGAGACGACGGAGTACATACACGAAGGGCTTCAGCCCAAATATCAACAGGTAAGTAGATCCACTATTAGACGCGACACACTTAAATTATATTTTGACGCAAAACAAGATTTAATAAATTTTTTTGAAACTTTCGAGGGACGTGTGAGTTTAATGAGCGACGTTTGGAGTAGTAGCGTAAGGGTAGGATTATCTTATATTTGTATAACGGCTCATTGGATCGATCCCGTTTCATGGGAGTTAAATAAGCGAGTAATATGTTTTGAAGGTTTTGAATTTCTGCACACGGGTAAGGCTATATATTCGATAATTATTAAATGTTTGCGTGAATTTAAAATAAAAGATAAAATAATGAGTAGTTCTTTTGATAACGCTAGTAATAACAACACCGCAGTAGAGTGATTAAAACGTGAATTAAAACCAATGTTCAACAGTGCGTTTTTTCACACTCGATGTGTGTGTCACGTTTTAAACTTAGTGGTATAAGATAATTTAGAAGCTATGAAACCATATGTTGAAAAAATTCGTACTATGCTTAGATTTATTTATTGTACCAAACAACGAAGTCAAAATTTTCGAAAATTTGTGAATGCACAAGGTCAAAAATATTTGAAACCTCAATTTGATATGCCTGTAAGATGGAACTCAACATATAAAATGTTAAAAAGACCGTTTCAACAAAAAACACTTCTTATGGAATATTACACTATGACAAATAATCATAATTTAACTGATAACGATTGGGACGTACTATTTCATTATATGGATTTATTAAAATGTTTTTATAAGACGACTATTTTTTTATCTGGTGTGTATTATCACACTAGCTCATTAGTAGTTGAAAATTTGTAAATATCGCACAAAAACTTAACTATTTTAAGCAACACTCCGGATGACTTCCTTTAATTGAAGTAATAGAAGAATTTTTTTTAAATATTATAGAGAAATGCCTCATGTATTTTCATGCGCCGCCGCTTTAAACTCGTTATTCACTGTAGACGGCGTAGAAAATTTAATAGATGAAATTAACGTTAACTTAGACATAAATATAAGTTTCGATGAAGTTGACGACGTTAGTACTACTTGTTAGGTTATTTTATTATATGTCTGCATGTGTCGAGGCCGACTCGGAATAGGTTAACGGGTTCGTGTCATACTAGGGTCTTGCTCTACGCTGGAAGTACTATAAATACCCATTCCATACATAGATGAGGTATTGTAGAATACTTTGAGCGATCAACCCTTCTACATTCTCAAAGTATCCGCTCCTAGGGTTTCCGCTCCGTGTTCTGCATTTTTCGCGATTTCTCCGCACCCTCGCTCCCGTCGTTCGGCGATTTCACGCATCCGATCCGCCGTGAAGAAAGGAAGATCGCAGAGAGTTCAAATCCGCCGTTTCTGTCTCGTTCGTGGATCGAAGTTTGCCGCAGATCTCCCATTGCTAGGCCGTCATCTCTCGTTCGCGAATCCGCTGCAGCCCGCAGGTCTAGTTCGGGAAGGGGGAACTTTCTCCTGTGCGCCGTGCATCCCGTTCGCGATTGTTTTGCTGCAAGCAAATCAAGAGGGGGGGTTTTCCCGTTACCGCTTGATCAGAGGAAGAGGGAAAAGTTCTATCGCAGATCTGGGAAAAGCTGTCGCGGCTCGTCTTCACGATTCTCGTCGTCAGTGTTTCTCCCTCTGGTGGATCTGCTAGCGGAGATCTGCATCATTATAATCATTGTAGAGGACCGAGCTTCCTACTTTTGATTGCTTGCTGCAAGTTGATCCCTGTATGCAATTTCCCGGCTGGTTTCTCTCTGATCTGGAGCCGCATATCAAGGGGGAACTTCGTCGGATCTGGTTCCTGTTTGTGGGAGAAAGAGATCCAGTACTCTTTGCAAGAAGAAGTTCAGGACTTTCCTTCGCCTAGAGATCCAAGAATAAGTTATGGACTCTCTGTCGCCAGATCTGTTGCCTCATCCAGTTGATTTGCTAGTCTCTTTGGTGTTTCCTTCCAGTGGAGTATTTCGATTAGAAGTGGATTTTCACTGTTTAGTACTTGCTTTGGCAATCGTGCTCAGCCGAAGAGGAGGAGAGGGCACACATCTGGATTGGATCCGAAGACCCGTGTCTCATCTCCGTGCGATTCAGGTGACTTCTTTCTGGTTTTTACTATTATAGCTTTAGGGAGATATCGAAGATTACCTCCTACGACATCGTCATGCTTCAGTCGTTCGATCTTTCCGACTTCCACGATTGGAAGCTGCACGTCCAACTTGGTATGAAGGAATGTGAGATTTTCTACATGGTCCTGAGTGATTTTGCCACTACCGAAGAGGACGTGAACGAACTTCAGTGTAGAAAAGACGAAGACTTCTGCAGGGGCTACCTCCTAAATTCACTGAACCCTAGGCTCGCCCTGACCTACAGCAGTCATAAGACTGCAAAGGAGATTTGGGATCGCTTGAATGCGCACTTACAGAAGGAAGAGGGGTTTTCGAGGACTCTCCTTGGGGAGAGACTCTTCACTTCAAAATTCAATTTGAGCTCGTCAATCACCTCTCAAATAATTGAACTGGAGAGTCTGCGTCTCAAGTTGGCGGACGATAAGTCCGACATCTCTGATAATCTCTTTGTATGTCTGATACTTAGCAAGCTACCTCCTGAGTGGTTGACCTTCAAGACTGAAATGCACAGACTGAAGGAAAAGATTGCATTGGACGAACTCAAAAGGTTCATTCATATCGAGGATCAAAACATCGCTGGTAAGAGCTTGGAAAAGATTGGTCAGTCCTCACAGGCTGTCAACTTCGTTTCTCGACCCAGCAAGCCTCGAAGGAAGCCACCAGCACCCAAAGCTGAAGCCTCTGTACAGTTGGCGCCTAAAAAGCTTCTTTCAAAAAGAAGAGGGGCAAGTGCCACAACTGCGGCAAGCGGGGACACTGGGCGGCTGAGTGCAAGGCTCCTAAAAAGAAAAAGGAGGATGCCCCGCAAAATGTGGCGAACATGCTGGCTGATGCCTCAGATCCCAAGTTCTTCGTGGCTATGATCGGGAGCAGTCACCGCAGTTCGTCCTCTGAGTGGTGGCTTGTTAGCAGTACTACCTGTCATGTGACGAATAACAGAGGGTTACTTGTTGAGGTCAAGGCAGTCCAGGAGAAGGTGGAGAACTGCAATGGAGGAGAGACCGAGGTGACCCATGCTGGGACAGCCGAGCTGGTTCTCTCATCAGGTAAAACTCTTTTTCTGCATAATGTTAAAGTAGTGCCATCTTTAATTAAAAATTTGATTTCTATGAGTCTGTTAGATAAGGCTGTGATGTCCTTCACAACTCAAAACGGTAGAATGACCTTAACGGTAAATTCACATTATTTTGGGTGTGCGTACCTGATCAACGTAATGTATAGACTTAGCTTAAACAATGATAGCATTAACCAAATAAGTTCAAACCTTATTGATCCTAAGTTGTTACATAACAGACTTGGACACGTGAACTATAAGAAAATGCTAGATCTAGCGAAGAGTCATAACATTCCCTTAGATCTGTCGATTCGATTTGACAAGTGTGAGGTGTGTGCTCAAACCAAAATCACTAGAAAGCCATTCAAATCGGTTTCTAGGAGCACGAAACTTCTTGAGTTAATACATTCAGACCTCTGTGATTTTCGTAGCCACGTCACTAGAGGGGGAAGAAAGTATCTGATTACATCCATAGACGATTTTTCATGATATTGTCATGTGTATCTGTTAAAATCGAAAGACGAAGCCTTTGAGACGTTTAAGACCTTTAAGTATCATGTAGAAAATCAGTTGAACCTAAAAATTAAGAGATTTAGAAGTGATCGAGGAGGAGAATATATTGTTTCTTGGTTCAAGGAATTTTGTGCCTCTGAGGGAATAATTCTTGAAACCACAGCTCCTTACTCACCCCAGTCAAACGGTGTTGCCGAGCGTAAGAATAGAACATTAACAGAAATGTTGAACTCTATGCTCCTAACAGTTGGCATGCCTAATTCCTTTTGGGGAGAAGCAGTTCGTGCTGCAAATCATATTCTGAATAGAGTGCCTCATTCTCAGCTCACTGCTACCCCGTATGAGTTGTGGCACGGTCATCCTTGTAGATACGATACTCTAAATACTTGGGGCTGTATCGCATATGTGCGATTACAAGACCTTAAGAGGCCTAAGGTGGGACCTAGGACGACCACATGCGTCTATTTAGGTAGTGCAGAAGATAGTGCAGCCAACAGATTTTTCGATCTATCCATGAATATCGTGATAGAGTCTAGAGATGTCATATTCTTTGAAGATAAATTTGTCAAGGATCATGGTTTGTCTGTTTCCGGGTCTAATGATATGATTTCAGAATCTATCGTAGAACCTGTAGCTGGCCCTTCTGGCCCTGCTTCCAACCTCTAGAGGTGGAATCTGTTCCGCTTAGAGCATCTACAAGAGAAAGAATCCGTAAGAATTTTGGTGAGAATTTCGTCACCTACCACTTAGAGGATGATCCATTCTCCTACCAGGTGGCAATGAGATCTAGAGATTCGTTGATGTGGGCAGAAGCCATTGATGATGAGATGGACTCGCTGTTGCATAACAATACTTGGCATCTAGTTGGCTTGCCGAAGGTGCTAAAGTCCTAGGATGCAAGTGGGTGTTGAAGAAGAAACTACATAGTGATGGGTCTATAGCCAGGTATAAAGCGCGTCTCGTAGCTAAAGGTTATAAACAATAGGGGGAATAGACTACTTTGATGTTTATTCACCTGTGTGTCACCTGTCGACTATCAGGATTCTTCTGGCCTTAGCGTCTATTGAGAACTTTATAGTTCATCAGATGGATGTGAAAATAGCCTTCTTAAATGGAGAGCTTGATGAAGAGATCTACATGACACAACCTGAAGGTTATGTGCAGAAAGATCTAAAAGATAAAGTGTGTAAATTGGATAAATCAATCTATGGGCTTAAACAAGCGCCTAAGATGTGACACATGAAGTTTGACCAGGTGGTAAAGAGGCTCGGATTTCAGTCCAGTCTCTCAGATAAATGCCTTTATCAACGCTCATTGTCGAATCTGACAGTCATCATATGCTTATATGTAGATGACATGTTGATTTTGCGGTCTAATCTTGTTGCAGTTAGGGATATTAAATCCACTCTGGCAGAAGTTTTTGACATGAAGGACCTTGGTCCTGTGGATACCCTGTTAGGTATGAAGGTTAGAGTTGACAAGGGTTGAGTTACTCTTAGTCATGCTCATTATATTGAGCAACTTCTTTCTACCTGGGCATATGATAAATGTAGGCCGATTGAGATGCCATTTGATCATAATGTGAAGTTGAGTCCTAACGTAGAGACCAGCATTGATCAAGTCAAATATTCCAAAATAATTGGTAGTCTCATGTATGCCACAAGTTGTACTAGACCAGACATTGCTTTTTCGGTTAGCATGTTGAGTCGTTTTACCAGTAATCTAGGCAAAGAGCATTGGGAAGCCCTAGATAGGCTGCTGAGGTACCTGAAAGGTACTAAAGATCATGCTCTGTGCTACACTGGTTACCCACCTTCTATGGAGGGACATTTTGATGCGTCATGGTGTTCAGAAGTCTGGAATAGCAAGTCCACCAGTGGATATATATTCACTTTGGGTGGAGCTGTTATTACTTGGAAATCCAAAAGACAGACCTGTATAGCATTGTCATCTATGGAAGCCGGGTTGTTTGCCTTAGCCTTGGCCGGTGAAGAGGCAGATTGGATTAGGAACTTGATTCTAGACATTCCCTTATCTAAGTTACAAGTCAACTCGTTGAGCTTGTATTGTGATAATCAAGCAGCAGTTCAAGTCGTTAAGAATACCCTCTATAATACTAAGAGGAGACATGTATGACTGAGACATGCCTTGTTGAATTATCTGAAAGAACAAGGAATTATCACTTTGATCGATGTACGTTCAAAGGATAACATGGCTGATCCATTGACGAAAGGAGACCGTCTAATCAAAACTGTGGGGGAAATGGGACTAAAGGCGATTTAGTTCAGCCTTAGTTCAGCGATAGGTGATTCAGTTCAACTTTTGTCCAGAAGTTTTGATTATTCTGATTTTCTTTGTCAAGCAAGCATGTTGTGTTCCGTTGATGCTCTTGGTTGCTGAGCTCAGATCTGGTAAGTTGTTTCATTCCAAACTTGATGCTAACAACTTCACCTGGATTCGGCTTTTGCCTTGGAGGAGAGTGTTATTCCAAACTTGATAACACAATCTGACTTGGTCTTGTCTCTTCTTCTGGAGATTGGTTCCATTCCAAACTTGATGAGTTCCAATTAACTTTAGAAGGGAAGTAACCGTGACTGTATAACCCGTAATTTGTCGAGATCAGAAGTACCCCAGAAGACGGCGATCTGCAGACCATTCGAAGAGCAGACGCAAGCTTGGACGAGCAGAGGCGAGCTTGGGCGAGCAGAGGAGAGCTTGGGAGAGCAGAGGCGAGCTTGGGCGAGCAGAGGCGAGCTTGGGCGAGCAGAGGCGAGCTTGGGCGAGCAGAGGCGAGCTTGGGCGAGCAGAGGCGAGCTTGGGCGAGCAGAGGCGAGCATGGGCGAGCAGAGGCGAGCTTGGGCGAGCAGAGGCGAGCTTGGGCGAGCAGAGGCGAGCTTGGCTGTGCAGAGACGAGCTTGGATGTACAGAGACGAGCTTGGGCGAGCAGAGGTGAGCTTGGCCGTGCAGAGGTGAGCTTGGGCGAGCAGAGGTGAGCTTGGGCGAGCAGAGGCGAGCAGAGGCGAGCTGTGGCGAGTTTGGGCGAGAAAATCGCGAGTATGGGCGAGTATCCCTTGGAACTCGCTGGCAGAAGTGGATACTCGCCTATACCCCACTGGATGTCTCTATAAATAGCCCCCCAGGGGTACTGGAAGAAGGACTTTGGGAAGCGGCCGAGGTTCCCCCAAGTGGATACTCGCCCAGTCCATGCCTGCCCAGTACCTCGCCCAGCCTTTTGGTTGTGGAGGGGAAGCTTCTTCCAAGCTTCCGGGTACGAGGTGGGACCTCCCTGCTGGAGCACTTGGGGTGTGCTTGTAGATAGTTTCCTTCCTTTCTCGCTAGCCACTTGAAATATGACGTCAGATCGTAGAATCAGTAACCTTAGGCTGTCTTGATCCTATTTTCGAGGTCGGGAATTTTTATGGCTTCAACACTTGGTGCGGTGAGCGTGGATAGTAGCCGAGAAAGAAATTTTTGCGAGAAGACTTCATAGCTTAAGATGGTGAGCTGAAGACCAAAGGCATGAACTCGCGAGCATTCAGCAAGGTGGGCGAGTTCTCGGCAAGTTGGGCGAGCTTGTTGGTTGCTCACCCGTAGGCGACTTCACGATGGAGACTTTTAGGCTTTCAGGCTCGACGACTTCATGTGGCGAGCTTACCTATTACTCGCTTATAAGCGAGTTCCAGATTGCGACCTCCTTAGGCGATTTCCAGATGAAGTCATGCAGGTTGGCGCGCGCGAGTTCACGCAGGTTGGCGAGTTCATGCAGGTTGGCGAGCTCAGGCAGGTTGGCGAGTTCATGTAGATTGGCGAGTTCATGCAGGTTGGCGAGCTTCCTTGCTACTCGCCCATAGGGGAGTATAGGCAGGATTAGCAGCTTCGAATCAACTCGCAGGTGTATCTTTCTTACTCGCCTATATGCGAGTTCTGCAGGTGAAGAAGCGAGTATCTTTGTTACTCGCCCAAAGGCGAGTTGAAGGGGCGAGTACATTTATTACTCGCCCATAGGCGAGTTCGCAGGTTGCTTACTCGCAAGGCCGGGATAGCTTGGAATCTGGGCGAATTGGGAGTGGGAAATTCTGCGTAGGGGCTCTAATGTCAGGAGTGACACTTACCCTCCGCCCGATTCATCTCCATTTTTGATAGTGGTGCTTTTCATACATGTTCATACTTACGGGTGCTTTGGTAAAGCCCGTGAGTACTTTTTGTATGACTGACAAGCAGGGTAAAGGACGACGAGTTCACCACCGAGGAAAAATATACGAGATACTATGCGATGACCTCCTCCTACTTGCAATGATCTTCTCTGACAACCTGCATTCTAGGAGACAACCTACTCATGACATCTTCAAGCTAGTTTCCGCGAGCTCCATACTCGCGAGGTGATCTCTTCAGCAGCTAGGATGCTCTCCTTTATTCCGCGAGCTCCATACTCGCGAGGTGATCTCTTCAGCAGCTAGGGTGCTCTCCTTTATTCCGCGAGCTCCATACTCGCGAGGTGATCTCTTTAGCAGCTAGGATGCTCTCCTTTATTCCGCAAGTTCCATACTAGCGAGCTAGGATGCTCTCCTTTATTCCGCGAGTTCCATACTCGCGAGGTGATCTCTTCAACAGCTAGGATGCTCACATTTATTCCGCGAGTTCCATACTAGCGAGCTAGGATGCTCGCCTTTATTCCGCAAGTTCCATACTCGCGAGGTGATCCCTTCAACACCTAGGATGCTCTCCTTTATTCCGCGAGGTTACCTACTTGCAAGATCACTACTGCGGCAATGATGGTGTTCGCTTTAATTCTGCGAGTTCAAGCGTGTGAGGCTATCACTACAGCAATCAGGACACCACGAGGCTATCACTTCAGCAATCAGGACACCGCGAGGCTATCACTTCTGCAATCAGGACGCAATGTTATTCTTTCCATCTCCTCAAATATCTGGAGCGGGGATGACCTGAAAAGGTCCTACCCCTAGCGGTAACATATATTGCTTACCCCCGATTGCATCTCTCCTCCAACTGGAGGAACTATCAGGAATAGGTCTGGACGCTAACATCCTAAACTCGATAGAGGATCGACCTCACAGAGTGATGCCTTGTACAAAGGCGTCATCGGTCTTTGAGAAGACTAAAAGACCCGCTCGTAGCGAATGTTTGTCCTATAAGCAGGACGCGTCTCTATTGTTGCCAAAGCAGGATAACCTGCCGAGCTCTGAGAAGTACAAGTTCGCGGAAGAATGGTGGACTTGAGAGTGTCCAGTAGGACCCCCCGAGGACTTCATTTCCCTTCGCTTGTACTATAGTTCTCGTAGCCAGATCGCAGAGCTGGTATGATCTCCACAGTTGGATTGGGGAGCGAGCCTTCAACCTGTTTCTCGTGGATAGCCCGGTTCGGACGATGGGACGATGCCTCGGGACATAAGCGCCCTTGTAAGACCGGACCCCTGCACTGACGACCGAGATCAGCTCCCCCCTTGCATGTCGGCCTAGTTACCCCCGATTGCATCTCTCCTCCGACTGGAGGAACTATCAGGAACAGGGTGGGATGCCAACCTCCCAACTCGACGTCGACGAGGTCGTCATTTGATTTCTGATTTATGCACTCAAAGATATCGATGCGCTTAATCATTTTCAAATTCTCAAAGCAGCAGGAACAAAAACTCAAGTCCTTGAGTGGCAGGTCCTGGTAAGTCCAAGTCCATGCACAAGCTCCTCTCCTGCATATTGGCCGTAGACCTCCTCGAGTGAGATCAAGTCCTTGAGTGGAAGGTCCTGCTAAGTCCAAGTCCCTGCACGAGCTCCTCTCCTGCATATTAGTCGCAGACCTCCTCGAGTGAGATCAAGTCCTTGAGTGGCAGGTCCTGGTAAGTCCAAGTCCCTACACGAGCTTCTCTCCTGCATATTGGCCGCAGACCTCCTCGAGTGAGATCAAGTCCTTGAGTGGCAGGTCCTGGTAAGTCCAAGTCCCTGCATGAGCTCCTCTCCTGCATATTGGCCGCAGACCTCCTCGAGTGAGATCAAGTCCTTGAGTGGCAGGTCCTGGTAAGTCCAAGTCCCTGCACGAGCTCCTCTCCTGCATATTGGACGCAGACCTCCTCGAGTGAGATCAAGTCCTTGAGTGGCAGGTCCTGGTAAGTCTAAGTCCTTGCACGAGCTCCTCTCCTGCATATTGGCCGCAGACCTCCTCGAGTGAGATCGAGTTCCTCGCTGGAGTGATGCCGTAGTCCGAGATCTTTATACGAGCTCCTCTCCTGCAGACCGACTACTTGCCTCCCCGAGTCGACCTACACCACTCCAGTTGAGCAAGGCTCCTGAGAGCTGTCGACTCCAACAAAGCTCAAGTCCTCGAGTGGTAGGTATCCGTAAGACCAAGTCCATGCACGATCTCCCCTCCTGCACATTGTCCGCAGATCTCCTCGAGTGAGATCGAGACCCTTGCTGGAGTGATGCCGTAGTCCGAGACTTCTGTACGAGCTCCTCTCCTGCAGACCGACTACTTGCCTCCCCGAGTCGACCTACACCACTCCAGTTGAGCAAGGCTCTTGAGAGATGTCGACTCCAACAAAGCTCAAGTCCTCGAGTGGTAGGTCTCTGTAAGACCAAGTCCCTGCACGAGCTCCCCTCCTGCACATTGGCCGTAGATCTCCTCGAGTGAGATCGAGACCCTCGCTGGAAAGATGCCGTAGTCCGAGACCTTTGTACGAGCTCCTCTCCTGCAGACCGACTACTTGCCTCCCCGAGTCGACCTACACCACTCCAGTTGAGCAAGGCTCCTGAGAGCTGTCGACTCCAACAAAGTTCAAGTCCTCGAGTGGTAGGTCTCCGTAAGACCAAGTCCCTGCACGAGCTCCCCTCCTGCACATTGGCCGCAAATCTCCTCGAGTGAGATCGAGACCCTCGCTGGAGTGATGCCGTAGTCCGAGACCTCTGTACGAGCTCCTCTCCTGCAGACCGACTACTTGCCTCCCTGAGTCGACCTACACCACTCCAGTTGAGCAAGGATCCTGAGAGATGTCGACTCCAACAAAGCTCAAGTCCTCGAGTGGTAGGTCTCCGTAAGACCAAGTCCCTACACGAGCTCCCCTCCTGCACATTGGCCGCAGATCTCCTCGAGTGAGATCGAGACCCTCACTGGAAAGATGCCCTAGTCTGAGACCTCTGTACGAGCTCCTCTCCTGCAGAACGACTACTTGCCTCCCCGAGTCGACCGATTCCCACCCCCAGTTGAGCTTAGCTCCTGGTGGGTGTCGACTATTTTCTACCTCCAGTTGAGCTCGGATCCTACGAGGTGTCGACCTCTTTTCTCCACCTCCAGTTGAGCTCGGCTCCTGCGAGGTGTCGACCTCTTCTCTCCACCTCCAGTTGAGCTCGGCTCCTGTAAGGTGTCGACCTCTAGTCTCCACCTGCGGTTGAGCTTCCTCCTGCGAGGTGTCGACCTATATTCTCCACCTCCAGTTGAGCTCGACTCCTGCGAGGTGTCGACCTCTACTCTCGACCTCCTGTTGAGCTCGGCTCCTGTGAGGTGTAGACCTCTTTTCTCCACCTCCAGTTGAGCTCGGCACCTGCGAGGTGTCGACCTCTTCTCTCCACCTCCAGTTGAGCTCGGCTCCTGTGAGGTGTCGACCTCTAGTCTCCACCTGTGGTTGAGCTTCCTCCTGCGAGGTGTTGACCTATATTCTCCACCTCCAGTTGAGCTCGACTCCTGCGAGGTGTCGACCTCTACTCTCCACCTCCTGTTGAGCTCGGCTCCTGTGAGGTGTCGGCCTCTAGTCTCCACCTGCGGTTGAGCTTCCTCCTGCGAGGTGTCGACCTCTATTCTCCACCTCCAGTTGAGCTCGGCTCCTGTGAGGTGTCGACCACTATATTTTTCCTTTTTAATTTGTATTAATTTTACAAATGTCAATTCTTTGTTTGATAGAGAAGTAAATAACGGATTGTGTTGTAATCACACAGCTAACTGTAAAATAATTCAAGTTAAAATGAAGAACATAAGGACAAGTTAAAAGGAGTTACCTTGATGCACATGGGTACAAGGCCAATCAATAGTTCCGCCCAACATCAAATAGCATCCGTGCAGCAGTGTGTGCCCACGCGTGCCCCCACATGCTCGTGGCGGCCGTGTTGACCAAGGTTAAGAAACCCTGCGTCATCGGCCCCGAGAGTAGTAACCTCAACTCATCTCTCAAGCCTTCATATAAGCGATTAGTCTTGCGCTCCTCATCCACGATGGTGGAGCTAGCATAACGACTCAGACGAGTAAACTCGTGGAGATATTCATCCACGCTCCTCTCACCCTGAACTAACTTCAGAAACTCATTCTCCAACGCTATCTTCTGCATCGAAGGGAGGTATCTAGCCAAGAACAATCTCGAGAACTCTTCCATCGAGACATCACCAAGTTGCCTACCTCTCAGTAAGTGCAGCTCCAATCCTTCCCACCACATTCTCGCTTTACCGTCCAGAAGGAACGTAGCGATGGTGGTCATTTGCCACTCCTCCGTCTTCGTTGCTGTCATGACTCTCTTCACCCTGGAGAGCCAGTCTTCAGCCTGAGATGGGGTTCCCAACCCCGAGAATACCGGAGGGTTAAAGCTCATTACATGCTTAAGCTGCCTCTCGGTTGCCCTCCTTGGCACCACCGGTTCCACAACCACTTGCTCCACTCTCCTCGGCTCAGTCTCTTGAAGAGGTTCCTGCTCCATCGCAGGAGCGGGCTGCTGCATTTGCCTTGCAGGCTGCGCATTTATCACGGCCAACACAGCTTCGGCCACCAAGCGTATGTTCTCAGCCGATAGAGGTGTTGCAGGAGCAACATCTGGTGCACTGCTAGCCTCAGAAACTCGGTGTTCTGACGGCCCAACACCACTTCTGGTCACCTATAGTGGTACAAAACACCGTTAAGCGACCAAAAAATTGCAAACAGCAATTATAGGAACACGCAGGTTCCTCAAACACGTGTATTTTCATTTCTAAGTGGACATTCATGGGTTCTTTTACTGTTATAACGATGACGCACACAATGTGCTCACCACCCCTTAAAAAGAATTCGTCCACGAATTTATCTTAAGCCCGACCAAAACCAATAGTCTGATACCAAATTGTAACACCCCATATCCGTCACATAGCATATAGCAGTAGGTCCGGCCGGGGCCCGACGCCATATACTACAGACAGACCAGGTGGTTACTCATGGAAACCATCCAACCAATCATAACGTCCTACGCAGAGCATTCTCGTGGAAGTAGTTTTAAAGTTGCAATAAAGAACCCAACACTAAAGCATAAATGTCCACTAACACCAAAATAGGAATGTTACAAGATACACCAGTATAAGCTTTAAGGCCTTACAAAAATTGTTCACTTCATATTACATGTTTTACAAAACACGGCACGCAGGCCGGTCACCCATGAATAAAGCAGTAAACACTTCCAATTGGGCCTTTGAGGGCCGGCTTCGCAAAAAGGGCTTTAGCCCGCTATTGATCGCTTGGTCCAGCAGCACCTGCAAACAACAAAGCACCGCACGGTGGCAAAACAAGGCAACGGTCAGCAATGCTGACCAAATTATAACGATCCCGCCCCCAGCTCGGGGCCGCGATGCTCCTTCCCTGCATTTCATTAGCATAAGCGAGAAATATAACAACTCAATGCATCACAGGCGTTGGCACGCATGGCCACACGCCCCGTGCTCTCTAGGCACATTCTCGGTGATCGCAGTCTAAGCCGGTAACTCACCACCATCTCCAGGACGGCAATAACTCGTGAGCAAAATGGTCTTTTAGGCAAACGTTACGAAACTTTAATGTCATTAACAGCATATGTCACGACACTTTAATGTCATCGACAGAAAGACCCGACCTCTATGCCCTCGGCATAACGCAGGAACGGTTCTCACTCAACCCGTTGCTCACTTGCCACGACACGTAAATATCATCGGCACGGGTTAAGTTTCCCCGAAGTCCGTGAATCGAACGTACGATGTTACATAACCCAGTTATGTAGTAATTGGCACCTAGGCCCACAAGTTGGCAAGATCATGCATCCGCCCAGTTTTCCGGGTGCACCTTTAGGTTAACCCCCAAGGCTCCCTGTTGCAATCTACCACGTAGAAAACCCGAAAAACAATCAATCGCGCGGAGTCTTCTACGGCATTTATGCAATGCAACATCACCGATCCAGACCAACATGTCCGGGTAGGCTTCACACATCATGCCTATGTCCGTTCTCGCTTACGGACTCTAAACAACGACGACTTCACATATCTACCCGAAGGAACGCCTCCAACTCACCGCAAACTCATGAGAGCGGGTTTCCTATGCAAAGAATGAGAGCTACTCATGCTCAAGAAGAGAATCGTTACCCTAGCGTTTCTCTTTGTCGCCATGGAAAAGTAAGCGGATGAAAAGCACCGCACTAGCTTTGCCTCCGTGGATCCGGAGTCGGCTCGCGATTTGGAGCTTCGGAGCTCCTCCAATGGCCGGATCTAGCTCCTTCTTCCTTCCTTGGCTCTCCTCTCTCTCTAAGCTTTTAGAAAGGTAACAACTTAAGAAAAGTGAGGGTTTCTAAGTCCAATCCCGGGTATATCCCTTCAGTAACAACCCCCAGCCGTTGGATCATCAATTAAAGAAATGAACGGCTTTGATTCGGGACTGAAATGCCCAAACTGGACCGCACACGGCCTGGCACACGCCCGTGTCCAGGGCCGTGTGCCTCATTCGCCGTCAAAATCGACTCGCCTGGAACAACACACGGGTATCGAACACGCCCGTGTTCGACCTGACACGCCCGTGTTCCACCTGACACGGCCGTGTGGCCGGCCGTGTACCCCGATCATTTTTCCACGAAAATAACCCGAGCACTGCACGGGTTCTAGGACATGCCCGTGTCCTTGCCCGTGTCACCTCGACACGCCTGGGCTCCAGGCCGTGTACACGGTCTCGACACTCGACACTTCGTCAAGCGAAGATCGTCGACCTGATGACACGGCCTTGGATACGCCCGTGTCCTAGGCCGTGTGCCTTATCTCGGCACAATGTCGCGACAAAAGTGCGACTTCCCGAGACGAGTGTCGACACGGGTTGACACGCCCTGCGACACGCCCGTGTCACAGGCCGTGTGCCATGTCTCGACACTTCGTCGAACGTAGAGTGTCGACTTCGCGGGCTAAGTGTCGACACAGGTCGACACGCCCTGCGACACGCCTGTGTGCCCAGTCTCGACACAATGTCGAGACCAAAGTGTCGACTTCCCGGCTCAGTGTCGACACAAGCTTGACATGCCCCGGGACACGCCCGTGTCCTAGGCCGTGTGCCTGCAGCCAGAACCCAAAACTGGCCCAAAACGTCCCCCGTCGCTCTTTTGAGTTTCGGGGCGTTACAACTCTCCCCCTCTTAAAAGAATTTCGTCCTCGAAATTATATAAAGGAAAGACATGTACAAAACTAAAATTTGTACCTGAGCGGAACAACTCCGGATACTCGTCAAGCATAGTCTGCTCTCGCTCCCAAGAGAGCTCCTCACGACCGCAATTGTCCCACCGGACCTTGACCATCCTGATCTCTTTATTGCGTAGCCGCTTGACCTCCGAGTCCTCAATCCGCACGTGCTTAACCTTTGTCGTTAGCCCACTATCCACCGACACTTGATCAACCGCGATCACTTGCGTAGGCTCTTGCACCGCCTTGCGAAGCACCGAAATATGGAATACATCATGTAAACCACTAAGCTCCACTGAAAGCTTTAACCGATAGGCCGCTTCACCAACTCGCTCCAGAACCTCAAACGGCCCAAGGTACCTCGGGCTTAGCTTTTTAAATCGCCGCACCCGCGAGACGCCCTTGAACGGTTTGATCTTTAAGTACACATAGTCGCCCACAGCGAACTCCACGTTCCTGTGCTTGGCATTATAGTACTTCTCTTGCCGGTCCTGAGCGATAAGCAACCTCTCCCGAATGGTTCTCACCAAAGAAGTAGCATCATCCACTTCCGATCACTTATACAACTTTGACTCGCCCGTTTATAACCAAGACAACGACGTGCGACATTTTCTACCATATAGGGCCTCGAAAGGCGCCATCAGAATACTCGCTTGGTAGTTATTGTTGTATGCGAACTCCACCAAATAAAGGTGGTCTTCCCATTGCTTTCCAAAATCCAAGACACACATGCGGAGCATGACTTCCATGGTTCTATTGACCCTCTCGGTCTGCCCATTCGTTTGCGGATGGAAGGCTCTGCTGAATTTCAACTTTGTTCCCAACATTTGCTGCACTAGCCTCCAATCATTGGACGTGAACCGCCCATCTCGGTCACTCACGATGCTGCGGGGCACACTATGAAGCCGTACTATGTTATCCACATAAAGCTTTGCCAACTTCTCCACCGGATCATCCTTCCTATGCGGAATAAAATACGACATCTTCGTTAACCGATCAACAACCACCCAAATGGCGTCGTTCCCCTTTTGCGACCTTGACAAACCGTGCACAAAGTCCATAGAGATGTCGTCAAATTTCCACTCCGGAATAGGCAAGGACTTAAGAAATCCTCCCGGCTTTTGGCACTCCGCCTTCACCAAGGCGCAAGTTTGGCACTTCGCTACGTAGAGCGCCACATCCTTCTTCAAACCCGGCCACCAAAACAGTTTCTTCACATCACGGTACATCTTCGTGCTCCCCGAGTGAATCGAGTACTTGGTATGGTGTGCCTCGTACAATAACTCCACCCGCAAATTACCCACACTTGGTATGCACAGACGACCGTCCTTCCAAAGTAATCCGTCCTCCACGACGAATTGGGAATTTGACCCATCCAGAGCCTCCACCATGTACTGCTTCATATGAGCATCCATATCCAAAGCCTGCCGAATACGATCAGCCAGGTCATATTGGACTTCAGTCCAATTCAGAAATGCTTCGGCACTTGATTGTCTATCCACACAAACAATCTCCAACTCCTCCAACTCCCGCACCAACCGCTCATCATGCACCGATAGCCAATTGGCTTGAGCTGGGGCTCGGCGACTCAACGCGTCCGCAACCGCATTCCCTTTACCAGGCACGTAGAGGATCTTGAATGTATAGTCCCCCTGGAACTCCATCCATCTACGCTGCCGCATATTCAGATCCTTCTGATCAATAAGATACTTCAGGCTCTTGTGATCGGTGTAGATATCAATCTTCACACCGTATAAATAGTGTCTCCACAGCTTCAAGGCACAAATCACAGCCGCTAACTCCAAGTCATGGACCGGATAGTTCCTTTCATGCACATTTAGCTGTCTCGAGCCATAAGCTATTACACTTCCGTGTTGCAGTAGCACGCAACCCAAACCGCTGCCCGAAGCATCACTATAAATCTCATAGCCTTCGGTCCCACATGGCGAACTCAGCACAGGCGCCGTGGTCAACCGACACTTCAACTCCTCAAAAGCTCGCGTGCACTCCAGCGTCCAAACGAACTTATGCTCCTTCCTCGTCAAAGTAGTGAGAGGTAACGCTATCCGCGAGAAGTTCTATACGAAGCGCCTATAATAGCCGGCAAGCCCCAGAAAGCTCCGGACTTCCGCTACCGTAGCAAGCTCAGGCCACTCCCGTATCGCAATAATCTTCGCCGGATCCACAACAATACCCTCTCCACTCACTATATGACCGAGGAACGCCACTGAGGATAGCCAAAACTCGCACTTCGAGAACTTGGCATACAACTGATTTCTCCTTAGCATCTCCAACACCAAATGAAGATGCTTGAAGTGATCTTCCTCACTTTGCGAGTACACCAAAATATCGTCGATGAAGACGATCACGAAATGGTCCAAGTACTCCCTGAACGTCCTGTTCATCAAATCCATGAACACTGACGGCGCATTAGTCAGCCCAAACGGCATGACCGTAAACTCATAATGCCCGTATCTCGTACTAAACGCTGTCATCGGGATATCACTCTCCCTTATTCGCAGCTGATAGTACCCAGCCTTGAGATCCAACTTCGAGTACACCGTCGACCCTACTAACTGATCGAAAAGATCATCAATCCGGGGGATCATGTACTTGTTCTTCTCCGTCAACTTGTTGAGCTCCCGATAATCAATACATAGCCTCAAGCTTCCGTCCTTCTTCTTAACAAAGAGGACCGGTGCGCTCCAAGGCGAAGAACTCGGGCGCACATACCCTTGCTCCAATAGTTCTTGTAGTTGAACTTTCAGCTCCGCCATTTCCTTAGGCGCTAGCCGATAAGGAGATCGTGACACAGGCTTTGCACCTGGCACTAGCTCGATCGTAAAATCTATCTCCCGTGGAGGCGGGGCTCCAGGAAGATCTGCGGGGAACACATCAGGGTATTCTGATACCACTGAAATACAATCTAATGCGGGCTTCGGCTTTGCAACCTCCACTAGTGTAAAGAACAGTTCTGCACCGGCACGAACCGCCTTCACCACCTGAAGAGCAGACATCAACGTCTTGCTCGACCCCTTTAAGCCCGTAAAAGTCATCTCACGACTTGCTCCCAGTTTGACTTCCTTGCGTCCGCAGTCAATATAGGCCTGCTGCTCCGAGAGCCACTCCATGCTAAATATAACGTCGAACTCCACTAACCGAAGTAAAGACGCCTGCAGATCGAACTCCTGATTCCCAATATGAATCTTAACATCACAGATCCTATCCACGCGCATCGAACACCCATCAGACAATAACACATTCAACTTATCATTCGCCATCGAAGAAGGGACTCCGATGCGTGATATAAATCCTTCGGACAAGAAGGAGTGTGAAGCTCACGTATCGAAGAGTGCTCGTGCCAGATTTTCACAAATCAATACAAATCCTAAACAAGCAGGGGTAAGGTAACATGTGCATAGCAAGTATTTAAAGAAATTGACTTGCTATAAATTAAACCGTACCTGTCACCACATCAGCCTGTTTGATGGCCTCATACTGGCCAAGATTAAACACCCTTGGTTGGGCCGGAGCATAGTGGGACGCGATCGACTCCACCGCCTTTCCCTTCTCTTCATAAGTAGCTCCCGGCCTCCTTTCGGACTTGGGACGTCCGCTCCGGCACTCACGGGCATAATGCCCCAACTTCCCACAGTTGTAACATGTGCCCGGGGTCCGACCCGTAGTCGCCCCAGAAGCACCAGCAGAGAGGGCTAGACCCGAAGTCTTAGCTTTCTTGTTCCACTTTCGAAACACAGATTTTGAGGTGTTCGGCCCTCTGGACTCCGACCTCTTCTCGCCCAAGCTTTTATTTGCCTGCACATTCTTCATGTCCTTCTCCAAGGACCGGGCCGTGTTGACTAAGGTTAAGAAACCCTGCGTCATCGGCCCCGAGAGTAGTAACCTCAACTCATCTCTCAAGCCTTCATAGAAGCGATTTATCTTGCGCTCCTCATCCACGATGGTGGAGCTAGCATAATGTCTCAGATGAGTAAACTTGTGGAGATATTCATCCACGCTCCTCTCACCCTGAACCAACTTCAGAAACTCATTCTCCAACGCTATCTTCTGCGTTGAAGGGAGGTATCTAGCCAAGAACAATCTCGAGAACTCTTCCATCTAGACATTACCAAGTTGCCTACCTCTCAGTAAGTGCAGCTCCAATCCTTCCCACCACATTCTCGCTTCACCGTGCAGAAGGAACGTAGCGATGGTGATCATTTGCCACTCCTCCGTCTCCGTTGCTGTCATGACTCTCTTCACCCTGGAGAGCCAGTCTTCAGCCTGAGATGGGGTTCCCAACCCCGAGAATACCGGAGGGTTAAAGCTCATTACATGCTTAAGCTGCCTCTCGGTTGCCCTCCTTGGCACCACCGGTTCCACAACCACTTGCTCCACTCTCCTCGGCTCAGCCTCTTGAAGAGGTTCCTGCTCCATCGCAGGAGCGGGCTGTTGCGTTTGCCTTGCAGGCTGCGCATTTATCATGGCCAACACAGCTTCGGCCACTAAGCGTATGTTCTCAGCCGATAGAGGTGTTGCAGGAGCAACATCTGGTGCACTGCTAGCCTCAGAAACTCGGTGTTCTGACGGCCCAACACCACTTCTGGTCACCTATAGTGGTACAAAACACCGTTAAGCGACCAAAAAAATTGCAAACAACAATTATAGGAACACGCAGGTTCCTCAAACACGTGTATTTTCATTCCTAAGTGGACATTCATGGGTTCTTTTACTATTATAACGATGACGCACACAATGTGCTCACCACCACTTAAAAAGAATTCGTCCACGAATTCATCTTAAGCCCGACCAAAACCAGTAGTCTGATACCAAATTGTAACACCCCCTAGCCGTCACATAGCATATAGCAGTAGGTCCGGCCGGGGCCCGACGCCATATACTACAGACAGACCAGGTGGTTACTTATGGAAACCATCCAACCAATCATAACGTCCTACACAGAGCATTCTAGCTGAAGCAGTTTTAAAGTTGCAATAAAGAACCCAGCACTAAAGCATGAATGTCCACTAACACCAAAATAGGAATGTTACAAGATACACCAGTATAAGCCTTAACGCCTTACAAAAATTGTTCACTTCATATTACATGTTTTACAAACCATGACACGCAGGCCGGTCACACATGAATAAAGCAGCAAACACTTGCAATTGGGCCTTCGAGGGCCGGCTTCGCAAAAAGGGCTTTAGCCCGCTATTGACCGCTTGGTCCAGCATCACCTGCAAACAACAAACCACCGCACGATGGCAAAACAAGGCAACGGTCAGCAATGCTGACCAAATTATAACGATCCCGCCCCCAGCTTGGGGCGGCGATGCTCCTTCCCTGCATTTCATTAGCATAAGCGAGAAATATAATAACTTAATGCATCACAGGCATTGGCACGCATGGCCACACGCCCCGTGCTCTCAGGGCATTCTCGGTGATCGCAGTCTAAGCCGCTAACTCACCACCATCTCCAGGACGGCAATAACTCGTGAGCAAAATGGTCTTTTAGGCAAATGTTACGACACTTTAATATCATCAACAGCCTATGTCACGACACTTTAATGTCATCAATTGAAAGACCCAACATCTATGCCCTCGGCATAATGCAGGAACGGTTCTCACTCAACCCGTTGCTCACTTGACACGACACTTAAATATCATCGGCACGGGTTAAGTTTCCCCGAAGCCTGTGAATCGAACGTACGATGTTACATAACCCAGTTATGTACTAATTGGCACCTAGGCCCACAAGTTGGCAAGATCACGCATCCACCCAGTTTTCCGGGTGCACCTTTGGGTTAATCCCCGAGGCTCCCTGTTGCAATCTACCACGTCGAAAACCCGAAAAACAATCAATCGCGCGGAGTTTTCTCCGGCATTTATGGAATGCAACATCACCGATCCAGACCAACATGTCCGGATAGGCTTCACACATCATGCCTATGTCCGTTCTCGCTTACGGACTCTAAACAACGGGGACTTCACATATCTACCCGAAGGAACGCCTCCAACTCACCGCAAACTCGCGAGAGCGGGCTTCCTATGCAAAGAAGGAGAGCTACTCATGCTCAAGAAGAGAATCGTTACCCTAGCATTTCTCTTTGGCGCCATGGAAAAGTAAGCGGATGAAAAGCACCGCACTAGCTTTGCCTCCGTGGATCCGGAGTCGGCTCGCAATTTGGAGCTTCGAAGCTCCTCCAATGGCCGGATCTAGCTCCTTCTTCCTTCCTTGGCTCTCCTCTCTCTCTCTAAGCTTTTAGAAAGATAACAACTTAAGAAAAGTGAGGGTTTTTAAGTCCAATCCCGGGTATATCCCTTCAGGAACAACCCCCAGCCGTTGGATCATCAATTAAAGAAATGAACGGCTTTGATTCGGTACTGAAATGCTCAAACTGGACCGCATACGGCCTGGCACACGCCCATGTCCAGGGCCGTGTGCCTCATTCGCCGTCAAAATCGACTCACCTAGAACAACTCACGGGTATCGAACACGCCCGTGTTCGACCTGACATGCCCGTGTTCCACCTGACACGGCCGTGTGGCCGGCCGTGTACCCCCATCATTTTTCCCCGAAAATAACTCGAGCACTGCACGGGTTCTAGGACACGCCCGTGTCCTTGCCCGTGTCACCTCGACACGCCTGGGCTCCAGGCCGTGTACACGGTCTCGACACTCGACACTTCGTCGAGTGAAGATCGTCGACCTGATGACACGGCCTTGGACACGCCCGTGTCCTAGGCCGTGTGCCTTGTCTCGGCACAATGTCGAGACCAAAGTGTCGACTTCCCAGGACGAGTGTCAACACGGGTTGACACGCCCTGCGACACGCCCGTGTCGCAGGCCATGTGCCCTGTCTCGACACTTCGTCGAACGCAGAGTGTCGACTTCACGGGCTAAGTGTCGACACGGGTCGACACGCCCTGCGACACGCCCGTGTCGCAGGCCGTGTACCCAGTCTCGACACAATGTCGAGACCAAAGTGTCGACTTCCTAGCTCAGTGTCGACACAAGCTTGACACGCCCTGGGACACGCCCGTGTCCTAGGCCGTGTGCTTGCAGCCAGAACCCAAAACTGGCCCAAAACGTCCCCCGTCGCTCTTTTGAGTTTCGGGGCATTATAGTGCCCCCAAAATTTGCGCACTCAAGCATCCCTCGATTGTCGCTGTCCTCGCCGGCATCTCCATCACTGCCACCACTATCATCACCTGTGAGGGCTGCGTGAGTTGCCAGTGCCACCCGGGGAGCAAGATCCTCATGTATGTCCTAAATTTTAGTGATCAGAGGGACCTGATCCATGCGTTCATATCCTAAATTTTGATAGCCAAGAAAATACAATTACTTGTGTAACCCTATGAAAAACTATAAAATAGGTCTAATCCTTCATTTAAAGGGTAGATAGATTAGAGGAGAATAAAGAGTTTTGATGTTTTTTGACGAAGAGTTGTTGATTTAAGCCCAGCTCCAAGGCACCAAGACTCGACTCAACGCTCATTCACCAGCTCAACACGCGCTTCTCGCGTGTCCGTTCAACTTTGATGACTTCTCTTTGTTGGGAATGCGAGCAATCAATCCCGACCAGAGCACCTGTTGCAAATTTGAGCGAGCACATGTGCGACTGCGTTCAGCGGTATGCAAGCGGAAACAACAATACAATACGAAAATAAAAGTAATAAAAACACAGAAAAGCACACAAGAAATTTTTAACGTGGAAAACCCAAATCGGGTGAAAAACCACGGGACGATCGGAGTCCAACCCGGAAAGCCTCCACTAAAAGTGTGAAAAATCACACACACGGATTACAGTCTTTCCCTCCACCGATCCACACAAGATCTCCACTCCTCCATCACAAATACAATCCACACATGATACACAACCTTCCTTCCAATCCACACACACAAGTACAAGATTGAAAAAGAAATACAAGGGAGGTGAGAAGTGTTACCCGGACGGATTGAAAAATCCATCCCAACGTCAAAGATGACGTTCTCCAAACCCACGAAGGACAGCTATGCACAACCCCTTCCAACTCCGCTCTTCAACCTCCAAAGCAACGCCGATGGCCGGCTACACAAGCAGAATAGAGAATAGGGCAGCAGCGGCCCCTTCGGCTCAAGCAAACAAGGAAAGGGGCGGCAGCTGCTTCCTTCGGCTCCAGCAAAACAGAGAGGGAAGGCCCTCCTTCGGCTCCAGCAAAACAGAGGACGAGGAAGATGCCACAGGTCCTCTTCGGCTCCGGCGAACAAGAAAGAGGCGGGCGGCGGGCGGCGGCCCGTGCGGTTCCAAGAAAATCGCGAGAGAGAGGGGGGAGGAGCGGCGCTTGCATTTTTCGTGAATAGGAGCACAGGGAGAGGGGGCGGACCGGCTTTGTTTTAACCCTAACTCTGCCGATCTTTTTTTTTGTGTTTATATATATATATATATATATATATATATATATATATATATATATATATATATATATATATATATATATATATATATGTGTGTGTGTGTGTGTGTGTAGGTGTAAGAAACAAGACCAAATCACGAGCCGCAACTAGCGCTCCCGGTGGTTTTTACCGACTCGGATGGGAACCACACCCAACAAATCTCCCCCTTCACATCGAGGTAGAAGAAACCACTATCCCGGCAATTCTAACGCAATGCTCGAACTTCCCCCTTGCCACGGTCTTGGTCAGTATGTCTGCCCCATTATCATCTATGTCCACCTTCTAAAGATCAAGCTCCTTCTGCTTCAGGACATCTGGTATCCAATGATACTGAGTGTCGATGTGCTTTGACCTCGAGTGAAACGTGGGGTTCTTCCACAGGTGAATAGCGCTCTGACTATCACACAAGAGTGTGTATCGGTCCGGATTGAATCCAAGTTCTTTGATGAACCTCTTCATCCAAAGCAACTCCTTCCCAGTCTCAGTAACCGCAATGAACTCAGCCTCCGTGGTGGACAATGCAACGCACTTCTGCAGTCTCGACGCCCACGAGACAGATCCCCCTGCAAACAGAATCATGTATCCTGACGTCGATCTCATGAAATTCACATCTCCAGCCATGTCAGCATCAGTGTAGCCCAACAGCTCAGGTTCACTGTCCCCAAATCTCAACGTCAACTCTGAAGTCCCCTGTAGATATCTCAGTATCCACTTCACTGCGCTCCAATGCTCTCTCCCAGGATTGGAGAGAAATCTACTAACTGTCCCAACGACATGCGCAATATCTGGCCGTGTACACACCATCGCATACATAAGGCTCCCAACTGCAGATGTAAACGGAACCTTTTGCATCGCCTCGATCTCCTCGGGTGTGCTGGGGTACTGATCAGCAGTAAGCCTGAAGTGAGCTGCAAGAGGCATGCTCACTGTTGAAGCCAAAAATGACCTCTGTGGAGTTCGGGGTCCCTAAAAAGGGGTGACCTCGCACCTACTACACTCAGGAGAATGTCACGGACCAAAGGATCAAGAAGCTAGAAATAGACCCTCGGCTCTAGCGCGGAGGTCCCATCTCACACCCGAAAGACCTTTGAGGTCCAAGCATAGGGTGCATTGAAGGATGAAGAGAGAGTGAAGAAGTGATGCTCTCCAAGTCACCCCTAAGGGTCTATTTATAGTTTTCCAAATCCCATGAACCGAAATGCCTGAAATACCCCAACGCCAAATATGCCTCGGGCCAATAGAAAACAGCCACACCGGGGGGGGTAAAGAGGTAATTCCACCATGAAGCTAAAACGGTAACGACAAGGCCCAAAGAGGTCCAAGGGCGGGAGAAGCCATACCCCCCACCTTCCTGGACAACCGAGACAGGCTGGGGAGCAGGGGGCAGGGGCGAGACCCTGACTCCTGTCCGGTCTCGCCCCACCAGACCGCGAGGGCAGGGCGAGAACCCGGCCTCCCGCCGATCTTGCCCCGCCTCGCCCCGCCAGGCCGCGGGGGCAGGGCGAGAACCCGGCCTCCTGCCGGTCTCGCCCAGCCTCGCCCCGCCAGGCTGCGGGGGCAGGGCGAGAACCCGGCCTCCCGCTGGTCTCGCCCTGCCTCGCCCCGCCAGGCCGCGGGGGCAGGGCGAGAACTCGGCCTCCTGCCGGTCTCGCCCCACCTCGCCTTGCACCTAGCCAGCCGGGGGCGGGTTCGGTCAACTTGCCATACCCGCCCCTCCCAGAAAAAGGCCAATGGGGGGAAGGCAATTTTTCCTCCCCCTAATAGTATATTCCGAGGGCTAGGACTAAATTGGCCACCAAGAGCTCAAAATGCACAAAAAGCTTAAAACCAAAAACCTGTGAATAAAGGGTTGTACACAATCCCCGCTCTTTTCGAGGTTTGCACAAGCTCGGAAAGAAACATCTAACCCAACGTATTCGCTGAGTGTAATTTCCTGCGAGGTCAACCTGCCATGCCAGCTATGGGAGCCTGGGTGGCGAGACCCCCTCCGGGTAAAAAACACTTCACCCCCGGAGGGGTCAACCTGCCATGCCAGCTATGGGAGCCTGGGTGGCGAGAACCCCTCCGGGTAAAAAACACTTCACCCCCCGGAGGGATCAACCTGTCATGCCAGCTATGGGAGCCTAGGTGGCGAGACCCCCTCCAGGTAAAAAACACTTCACCCCCCGGAGTGGTCAACCTGCCATGCCAGCTATGGGAGCCTATGTGGCGAGACCCCCTCCAGGTAAAAAACACTTCACCCCCCGGAGCGGTCAACCTACCATGCCAGCTATGGGAGCCGGGGTGGCGAGACCCCCTCTGGGTAAAAAACACTTCACCCCTCGGAGGGGTCAACCTGCCATGCTAGCTATGGGAGCCTGGGTGGCGAGACCCCCTCTGGGTAAAAACACTTCACACCCCGGAGGGTCAACCTGCCATGCCAGCTATGGGAGCCTGGTGGCGAGACCCCTCTCCGGGTAAAAAACACTTCACCACCCGGAGGGGTCAACCTGCCATGCCAGCTATGGGAGCCTGGGTGGCGAGACCCCCTCCGGGTAAAAACACTTCACCACCCGGAGGGGTCAACCTGCCATGCCAGCTATGAGAGCCTGGGTGGAGAGACCCCCTCCGGGTAAAAACACTTCACCCCCCGGAGGGGTCAACCTGCCATGCCAGCTATGGGAGCCTGGGTGGCCAGACCCCCTCCGGGTAAAAAACACTTCACCCCCCGGAGGGGTCAACATGCCATGCCAGCTATGGGAGCCTAGGTGGCGAGACCCCCTCCGGGTAAAAAACACTTGGCCACCCGGAGGGGTCAACCTGCCATGCCAGCTATGGGAGCCTGGGTGGAGAGCACCCCTCTGGGTAAAAAACACTTGGCCTCTACGAGAGGTACCACCAGCCCTGTCCAGCTAGTGAGAGCCTGGACAGCGGGACCATCTCAGAGAAAAAGGGACTTGGGATTCCACGAGAGGTACGCCTGCCCTGCCAGCTAGTGAGAGCCTGACAGAGGGACCATCATCGGAGCAAAGGAACTTACTCCCCCCGAGGCACATTCGACCCAAATAGCTTGTGGGAGCTTGGATGAGGAGATGCTCTCGGGGGTGGGACTTGCTCTCCCCGAGGCACATTCGACCCATCCAGCTAGTGGGAGCCTGGATGAGGAGATTCTCTCGGGGGTGGGACTTGATCTCCCCGAGGCACAATCGACTCATCCAACTAGTGGGAGCCTGGATGAGGAGATCCTCTCTAGGGTGGGACTTGCTCTCCCCGGGGCACATTCGACCCATCCAGCTAGTGGGAGCCTGACTGAGGAGATCCTCTCGGGGGTGGGACTTGATCTCCCTGAGGCATATTCAACCAAACCAGCTAGTGGGAGCCTGGTTGAGGAGATCCTCTCGGGGGTGGGACTCGATCTCCCCGAGGCACATTCGACCCAACCAGCTAGTGGGAGCCTTGCTGAGGAGATCCTCTCGGGGATGGGACATGCTCTCCTCGAGGCACATTCATCCCATCTAGCTAGTGGGAGCCTGGTTGAGGAGATCCTCTCGGGGGTGGGACTTGATCTCCCTGAGGCACATTCGACCCAACCAGCTAGTGGGAGCCTAGTTGAGGAGATCCTCTCGGGGGTGGGGAACCAGATGTTTCACTTGAACTCTACCAAATCCAACATCCTCAAACGGGGAAAAAAGATGGGTTACATAACCCCCCGACTCAGCCGGTCAGGGGCTGGACTCAATACAACATAAGAAACATACAGGACTCTGCCTGGCCGAGGCTTCCTCAGGGGGTCTGGGCCTGGTGGTCGTCATCCACCTCCTTCTCGTCGGACACTTCCATCCTGCTCGGGCTTTCCATAATCCTTTCCATCTCCTCCGCCCTGGCCAACCAAGTGATGGTGTTGACGGCCGTGACGTAGCACTGCCTTGCCATCCTGGAGTCTCCCTTGACACTGACCTGGATCCTTCCTGAGTTGAATTTGAGGCACTGGTGGAACGAAGACGACACGCAACGGAAGGCGCTGATGAGGGGCCTTCCGAAGATGGCATTTTTGCTGCTTGGAGCGTCAACAACGACGAACCGACAGTTCCTTGAAGCCCTTCCCAACTTTACTTGGAGTCCTACTCCACCCTCTACCTCCTTCCTCTCCCCTGAGAATCCGAACAGGGGTCCGTCTGAGGCCAACACCCTCCTTGGCTCCACCTTCATCTCGTCAAACGCCTTCTTGAAAACGATGTTGACGGAGCTTCTGTTATCAACCAAGATCCGGGAGATGGTGTAGCCCTCGATGGCCGTCTGGATGACCAGCGTATCGCAAAACAGATCCTCATGATCCTGCAGGTCCTTCACCGAGAAGGTGATTTTCTCCTCCTAGGGCGGGGTCTGGGACGTCGATGCGACACTCCGTCGGTACATCACATGGAGACTTGCCTTCCGAGTGGCTTCGATCCCTACTCCACCATGGATCACAGCTATACCACCTCGGGGTACGACATCGACCCGGTCCTCACACACGTCATCCCCCCTTCTCTGGGCAGAACCTCTTCAACCCGCACTGGTGGCTGTGGCTGGGCAGGGCCTCTCGCCCCCCTCACTTCCAGGAACTCGGGTCAGGTAGCTGTGGCGTGCCCCTCTACATGGTGGAAGTCACAGTACGGTAGCGCTTCTCCCCTCCTTCGGCGGGCTGGGCGTTCTCTCCTGTTACCTCTTCCTCGTCCTATCGCCAAGGCTTGCTGCGGCGGGGGTAAGAGCTGTCTTGGGGCTTGCCTGTGGAAGTTGAACCTCCCTTGGCCCCCATGGAAGTTTCCCCCATCTTGGATGTAACCTCTTCCTGGACCCTGAATGGGTCCTCCCTGCTGCCTCCAACCTGGTTCTAGGCCCTCTTGAGCTCTCCGATCCTCTCTCCTTATTCCTTCCTGAGGTCTCGAGCCACCTTGCTCCTTTGACTCCATCTCTGTTAGCTTTGCCAACTTCTTGACAAATGCCGGGTTGGCCGCCTCCATGGCTATCTCCTCAGCCGCCCTTTCCATCAGCTCCTCAAAGGAAAGGGGGGCCTTTCGAGTCAGGCTCATCTTGAAGAACCCCTCGCGCAACCCTACCGTGAATGCCATTTGGAGGGCATACCCTGGCATCTCTTGGACCTCCAGGATCTCCTCTTGGAACCTATCAACGTAACAGGCCAACGACTCCTCGGCCCCCTACCTTATCAGGAAGATGGACTCAGGACTCATCTTCCTCTTCTTGGAGGTGGAGAAGCGAAGCTGAAAGCTCCGGATCAAGTCCTCGAACCCATAGATCGACCTCGGAGGGAGTTGATGAAACCAGTCCCTTGCCTTCTCCTTCAACGTGATCGCAAAGAGACGACACTTGAAGGCATCCGTCATCGGCCTGATGGAGACAACATCCTTGAACCACTGCAGATGCTGGATGGGGTCATCCTTCCCGGTATATTAAGCCATGTCTGGCTCTCTGAACCCCTCGGGAACGGGAGCTGAGATGATCAGCTCGCTGAAGGGTGACCCCCTAAGGGGTGGTCTCGCCACCTCCACTCGCGCGACCTGCTCGCCTGGAAGGTTGGCACTCGCCGGGCTGGAGAAAAATGTTGGAACACCCTATTACTAATTTGGGTCAGGATCACTATGTCTTTAGGAAACCTGTTTTTGACCTCATTTTATAGATCTAAAGGTCAATTAGAATTGAATCTAAGGGTTAGTAGTTAGGTTTGGAAGCTGCCCTCAAGACCAAGGTTTTTCAGTTTTGAGAATAAGTCATTTCGTCGAGCTCAGTACGACGAATCGTCGAACTCCTATCGACGATCGTTTAGCTCAACTTCGACGGATCGTCGAACTCCATTCGACGATCGCTGAGCTCAACTTCAACAAATAGTCGAACTCCATTCGACGATCTTCGAGCTCAGTTCGATGATCTTGACTCCAGTTTGTTCCGCTATCTCTGAGCTCAGTTCGACGATAGTTGAGCTCAGATCGACGAACTCTGTTTCTGTATAAGTCCAAATCGCTGAGCTCAGTTCGACGATAGTAGAGCTCAGTTCGACGTTTTTCTGAAGAGTTCAACGACTTTCAAGATTCAAATTCAGAACAGTTAAGGAGTTATTCTCAGCAATTAATTCAGAAGATTTTGTAGCCGTTTTCATTTATTCTGGAGCAAGTTTCAAGGAATTATCAAGGAATATTTTTATTGGACTTTCCTCCAGAAGACAATTACAGTTAAGGAAGTCATTTAATGATATGCCAACGACTATCTTGTCAGTGGATCATTTCTATTCAGAGAAAAAGAAATAAAAGACAAGATTTTTGAATTCCAGGTACAGGAAGAAGAACAAGAAGAGACAGATATTCTGCAATATTCATTCTCTGCAAATCTTCTTCTTCTGCAACAACTCTCACAACCACAATCACCAAAGAGAAAGAAAAAGAGTTGCAGACATTCTGTGTCTCAAAGAATTCATACAAGAACATGATCACTAAAAGAGATCAACCATCTGAAATCTTCAGATCTCTTTTGATTCAAGTGTTCAAGGCCATCAACATTCAAGACTTCATACACCTCACATTTCAGCTGTTGCTGAAATCATCATTTGCTGGAGATAAATTTTCTGAAGGCCTATCACCCTACTGCAAAGCTTCAATTCCTGAACAACTACAGATCTCAGGGAGAGCTTTGACAACATCAATATCCACATAGTCTTCTCAGCTGCTTTGAGAAAGAGAAGACTTCCATCACTCTCTCATCCCCACCTCTGTAAAGGCTTTTTCAAACTCCCTTCAAAAGTTTGTGTGTGGTTTTTGAGCACCTTATCAAAAGCTCATTGGTGGCAAGACACCTGATCAAAAAATCTGGTTTGGTTTTTGAGCACCTTATCAAAAGCTCATTGGTGCCCAGGACACCTGATCAACTCATCCTGCAGTAGATTCCTACCTAGGGTGGTAGAAGAGTGGATGTACCCAGGTTGATTGGGGAACCACTATAGCTCCTTGTGTCTTCTGGTTGCTTGTTTTTCTTTTGTTTCTGATTGTGTCTTGTGTTTAGTTTCTTTTGTAGTTTGTGATTATTTTGTGCTTAGATTTACTATTTGCTTCCCTGTTCACATTAGAATACAACAACTGTTGTAAAAGTTTTTAGCAAGCACCATACTCTATTCACCCCCCCTCTAGAGTATATCAGATCTAACTCTCACTTTCAATTTGTATCAGAGGGAGGTTGGTTAAACATACCACACCTTGGTGGTTGCACAGGCTAACACCTGAACCCAAAGATTCCTATTGTTAGATTTGCTTGTTGTAGATTTTGTTATTAGAATTATTTCCTCACAAATCATGACCCAAAACAAAGATTATGCTAGCACCAGACCTCCAGTGTGCAATATGTCTAAGTTTGCACTTTGGAAAGCAAGGATTAGACTCTACATGAATTCTATTGATGAGGACATTTTTAATTTTGTTTTAACAGTTTGTCCAAGACCTCCAGAGAACATAAGCACAAATGCTGTTCCACCTCCATCAGGAATAAATGATGATATCAAGAAGTGGAAAGTAGCAGATGCAAAGGCTATGAATATCTTAGCCCAGACTATATCTGATGACATTTTCCAAAAGGTGGCTGAATGTAATTCAGCAATGGAAATCTGGGATAAGCTCTCTGAGATAGTCTCAGAATCAGCTGATAAAAGAAAGGACAGGAGATCCCACCTCATATCCCAATATGAGAATTTCAAGAAAGGAGAAGCTAAGTCAGTAGCTGAAATGTATAACAGACTCAGTCTCATAGTCAATGAGCTGAAAACCTTGGACAAGGAGATCTCATTGACTGAGCTAAATGACAAAATCCTAATGTGCTTCCCAAGCACTTGGGACTCAAGAATCTGGCTAATCAAGGATGCCGGAAGTCTGAATGAGATTACAACAGAAGCTCTCTTGGGCAAGCTCAAGTCTTATGAGCTGCTCATTAAGAACAGAGAAGAAGAGCAGAAGGCTGCCTCACCAGCCACAAGAAAGGAAAAGACAATAGCTTTCAAGGCCACTGAAGATCAGCCTGAAGACAAAGTCACAGACAATGATGAGCTGCTTAGTCTACTGGCTAAAAGATTTTACAAGATGGCCAGGAAGGACTTCAGGAAGAGATCATACAAAGAGCATGACAAGCCAAGGTATGATAGATCAAATAATAAAGAAATTGTTTGCTTTGGTTGCAGGAAACCAGGGCACATTGTGCCTGACTGTCCAGAGAACAAAAACAAGGACAAAAAGGATAAGAGAGAAAGAAGAAAAGATAAGGACTTCAAGAAGTGTAGCAATGGCAAACCCCCCTCAAGCAAGAACAAACACACACGGAAGAGATTTGTTGTTGAATCTTGGAGTGAGACTGAAGAGGAATCAGAAGCTTCATCCAGCTCCAGTGATGATGAAGATGATGCTGAAGAGAAGGAGTTCTGCATGATGGCAATCAATGCCTCTCAACACAATTCAGATGCAGAAGAGTCAGAGTCAGACTCAGAGACTCAACTTGAAGAGGACCAGGTAATTAGTTCTTTTGATTTCAATTCTGAGGACTTTAAGTATGAATTTAAAGCACTGTGCTTAGACTTATTAAAATCTGAGAAGGAAATTATCTCTCTCAGAAATCAATTGTCTGAACACAGTTCCTTAAAATCAGAAAACCTCAAACTCTCTGAGGAGTTGGAGTGCTGTAGGGAGCAGATAGCCTCACTGAAAAGTGAGCCGTCAGAGGCCAAAAAGCTTGAAGAATCCCTTAATGGGAGAAGCATCAAGCTAATGGACATCACAAGCACAGTGAACTCTAGATTTAATAATACACTGGGCTTGGGTGCTTCATCCAGCCAACCTATAGTTCTAACAACCCCAATTAAGTTTATTTCTGATAAAGGGAAGGGAGTTGTATAGGTAGCTAGGAAAAATTCTGATCTGCCTAAGAAAACCAAGTTCCAGCAAAAATCGTCGAAGGGAGCTCGATGATCGCCGAACGCAGGTCGACGATCTCAGGCAAAATCGTCGAATTCAGGTCGACGATCTCTAATTCCTGAACTCTGCCACAGTCGACCGTCGAACGGAGCTCGACGATCTGACCCAAGATCGTCGAACGCAGCTCAACGATCGTCGAACAGAGATCAGAGCTTTGGAAATTCCTTCAAGGGCAAATCAAAATCCAATCCTAGGGGTCCCTCATCCCAAAGATTTAACCCTTATACTGAATGGATAATACCTCCAAGGAGATATCATACTGAAGATTATAAGTGTCAACCAGGGATGTCATTTATTTCTGAGTTTAAAGGTTATCAACCTAGGCCCAAGGTAAACTGGGTCAAAAACAAGTGAATTATTTTATGTGCAGGTGAAGACCTATCCAACATCAAACCAGCAATGGTATTTGGATAGCGAGTGATCAAAGCACATGATAAGAAACAAGGGCTACCTCACATCCTTTAAATCCAAGCTTGGACCCAAAGTCATATTTGGTGATTTAAACTTTGGACTGATAAAAGGATATGGTGCAGTTCAAATTGGCACAATCACATTCAAGAAGGTAGCCTATGTGGAAGGACTGAAGCACAATTTGATCAGTATCAGTCAGCTATGTGATGAAGGCTACCATGTGACTTTCAGCAAAGCCTTATGCAATATCAAGTCAGAGGACAACACAACTGTGTTGACAGGTAAAAGGAAAGGTAACATCTACTTAGTAGATTTTATTTCAACAGATGTAGACATTTGCCTGTTTAATTCTGTTAGTAGACCTAATGTTTTATGACATAAGAGACAAGGGCATATAAACTTTAGAACCATTGCTAGGCTATACAAGAACAACCTTGTTAGAGGACTACCTTCTGGCCCCTACAAGAAGGAAGGACTCTGCAGGGCTTGTCAATTAGGCAAGCAAACTAAAAATAGTTTCAAGTCACTTAATAAGAGTGATTCACCTAGGATTTTGTATCTGTTACACATGGATCTGTTTGGACCCATTACAGTACAAAGCTTAGGAGGGAAATCTTACACTTTAGTAGTTGTAGATGACTTCTCAAGATTCACATGAGTGTTCTTTCTGAGGAAGAAGTCTGATAACTTTAAGTGTTTGACAAAGTTTCTCAAATGCATACAAACTGATTTCAATACTCACATTGCCCTGATTAGAAGTGATCATGGGACAGAGTTTGATTCTCTTCTTATGCAAGAGTTCTGTCAGAGTGAAGGGATCATGCACACTTTCTCAGCTCCTAGAACTCCTCAACAAAATGGGGTAGCTGAAAGGAAAAATAGAACCCTTATTGAATCTGCCACTACATTGTTGTCAGATGCTCACCTTCCTCTATCTTTTTGGGCAGAGGCAGTGAAAACCTCCAACTATGTGCTGAATAGAAGTTTAATGCATAAACTAAAGAGCAAGACTCCCTATGAATTACTCAAAGGGAAGAAATGTAAAGTAGATTATTTTAGAATTTTTGGTTGTATTTGCTAGATACACAATAATGAGAAGAAGTATTTAGCAAAATTTCAAGCTAAAGCTGATGAAGGAGTGTTTCTGGGATACTCCATGATCAGTAAGGCTTATAGGGTATATAATAAATCAACTCTTAAAATTGAAGAATCTGTTCACATATCTTTTGATGAAACTAACATGTCTTTCAAGGAGAAGAACACTTCTACAATAGAACTTTTGCAGGTACATTCTCTTACTGAAGACTTGGACAAATTACAAATTATTCAAAAAGAGGAAAGCAGTGAAGATGAAGAAGACATTCAACATCATGAAGAGAAACTTCTTGAAGAGCCAGTTGTTGTACCATAAGAGGAAACAACAACACGGGTTGGTGAACAATCAACACCCCCTGTTGATTTAGTAACATCAAGAGACCATCCAATTTCCCAAGTAATTGGAGACATCTCAGCTGGTGTGCAAACCAGAAATCAGGTCAACCAAAACCTGTTGCACACTTGCTTCCTATCTCAAATTGAACCTGAATCCATTCAAGATGCAGAGCAAGATCCACACTGGATCATTGCAATGCAAGAAGAGTTGCATCAATTTGAAAGGAACAAAGTTTGGGAACTAGTACCAAAGCCTAAGGATCACTCCATTGTTGGAACAAAGTGGGTGTTCAGAAACAAATTGGATGATCAAGGAGTAATTGTAAGGAACAAGGCAAGGCTAGTTGCTCAAGGGTACTCTCAAGAAGAAGACATAGATTATGACCAGACTTTTGCACCGGTTGCAAGGTTGGAGGCTATTAGAATCTTCTTAGCATATGCAGCACACAAAGGTTTCAAGGTATACCAGATGGATGTAAAGAGTGCATTTCTCAATGGAGACATCAAAGAAGAAGTCTATGTCAGACAACCTCCAGGTTTTATCTCTCCAACCCATCCTGATTATGTTTTTAAATTGCATAAAGCATTATATGGTCTCAAGCAAGCTCCTAGAGCATGGTATGAGACCCTAGCATGCTTTCTCCTGAAAAATGAATTTATAAGGGGTAGAGTAGACCAAACTCTTTTCATTAGAACCCATAAGTCCCATAGCCTACTAGTACAGATTTATGTAGATGATATTATTTTTGGCTCTACTGATTCAAATTTGTGCAGAAGGTTCTCCAACCTAATGCATTCTAAATTTGAAATGAGTAGCATGGGTGAGCTATCCTTCTTTCTAGGATTGCAAGTCAAACAACATACTGAAGGCATATTCATTTCTCAAACCAAGTATGCAAAAGAATTGGTTAAGAAATTTGGTATGTCTGAAGCATCTTGTATGAAAACACCTATGCCTACTAATGCTTTAGTGGATGCTGATGAACATGGGAAACCTGTTGATCAGACAACATATAGAGCAATGATTGGCTCTTTACTGTACCTTACAGCTAGTAGACCAGACATAATGTTTGCTACATGCATATGTGCTAGATTTCAAGTGAACCATAGAGAGTCACACCTAACATTAGTAAAAAGGATTCTCAAGTATGTTAAAAGTTGTCCAAATCTAGGTCTCTGGTATCCCAAAGATTCAGCATTTGACTTAACTGGATTCTCTGATGCTGATTATGCTGGATGCAGAATTGACAGGAAAAGCACCAGTGGAACTTGTCAGTTTCTTGGTTACAGACTTGTCTCTTGATTTTGCAAGAAACAAACATCTGTGTCAACTTCAACTGCTGAAGCTGAATATATGGCTGTAGGTAGTTGTTGTTCACAAATATTGTGGATTCAAAACCAACTCCTAGACTATGGCTACAACTTAGAGAAGTCTAAAATCTTTTGTGACCAGTGCTATTTCTATAACTCAAAATCTAGTCCTCCATAGTAGGACAAAACACATAGAAATTAGACATCACTTCTTAAGGGATAATGTTGAGAAGAATAAAATTGAACTTCAATATATCCCAACTGATTTGGAAAGGGGAGATATTTTTACCAAACCCTTGGATGAAAATAAACACACCTTTTTCCTAAATCAGTTAGGAATGTTAGATGGAGGAAGTCTAAAATAAGTTCCAAGACTTTGAAACTCTAAAAATTGACCAAGACTAGGCAAACATCTTAATTTTTCTAGTGTCTAGAGTGTTTCTGGTCTCTGAACTGCGCTCGACGATTCCCCCCCCCGATCGTCGAACGGAGATCGACGCTTTCCAAAATCGTCGGCCAGAGTTCAGCGCTTCTCAAATAGTGTTCAACTATCTCTCCAGGTCAACGATCGTCGAACGGCGCTCGACGATTTTGTTTTCTGAACTATCGTCGAACGGAGCTCGACGCTCTCCAATATCATCGAACGGAGATTGATGATATTGAAGACCTTTCAGATTCCTTTAGAAGCCCCGATCGTCGAACTGAGTTCAACGATCTTTCCTTCTCTGCGTCGAACCCTAATATAAAATTCATTTTTCGGCCGTCGTTCTCCTTTTGCGCTTTCAATCTCTCTACAAACTTTCTCTTTCCCTCCAAACCTCTCTACACTTGGTCGTTTGGTTGTTTATTTTTTGCAGGAAACCATGCCCGTCTCTGTCGCCGTCATGGCCGCCATGAAATTTGATGCAGGCTTCGATATTGACATGGATTCCTTCAGCACCAGTGATCAAATTTTCGAAGATATTCTGGAACTGTTCAAAGAGCAAAAATTAGTCACTATCATGTCCACCAGAATCAAGCTTCCTGCAGATGAAATCAAGGAGTGGGTCTATACTGCCCACAACCAAGATCAAAATACACTTGTTGGATCAATTTCAGGAACTCAGGTACCTCTTACACTTGCTATTCTGACAGAGATTTTTGGATTAAATTCTGGAAGAGATTCTATTGAAATGTCTGGAGAAGAATTTTCTACCATGCTTGATATAATGGGTCATTCTGATGCAAACCCTAGCAAGCTGCTGAAAAAGAATTTAGCTGTTGAATACAGATTTTTA
Organism: Platanthera guangdongensis; assembly: GCA_039583875.1. NCBI lineage: Eukaryota > Viridiplantae > Streptophyta > Magnoliopsida > Asparagales > Orchidaceae > Platanthera > Platanthera guangdongensis. The sequence goes on from CM077149.1 coordinate 90,158,408, forward strand.
GCTGATGTTGTAGGAAAAGTTCTTTTAGCCAAGCACTCAGCCCATGATACCATCTCCAGGTATCAGCTGTGTTTGATGGGTGCCCTAGTGGATAAGAAACAATTAAACTAGGGAGAGATCTTCTTTGATCTGATTAAGAAGAAGATCAATAAGAATTTTGTGAATTATGGAAGGATTCTAGGGCTGTTTCTCCAAAACAGATGCCCTGCCCTGCTTGTATCAAATGGGATGCACATCAATGCCTCTAAGAGGCTCTCCTGTGCACTCTTTGGCAAGTGGGACAGACAAACTGTGAAGCCCAGTAGGCCCTCTGCAGCTGCAACTTCAGGCACAAGGACTATTACAGTCTCTTCCCCTCAAGTCTCTCCCCCTGCAGAAGACTTTCCTGCTGCTTCTCCTCCTCCTCCACCTCTTATTTCATCTCCACCAGTCACCTCCACCATTCAAATTTCATCCACCATCATTATTTCCAGCCCATCCCCTACTTCAATTCCCTCTCCAATTCCTGCTCTCACAGAAGAAATCTTCCACCCTTTACATCACTACCCTCAACCAGATCTTGACACATCATCTCACATTCCATCATTCAATCTGATAGATGATTCCTTCATGGTTGATTCACCTTCATCCCCTCCGGATCTACCCTCTTCATCCACATCATATCAACAACTACTGCAAGACATCATTGCTCAACCGTCCTTCACACCTTCTATCTCCATACCACTATCTTCCATTTCCACAATCCCCACACCTCAACCTTCCTTTCCCCCATACACCAGCTCTCCACCAACATCTCCAGCTGCTCCACCTTCATTCTCTACCTCTGCTCAAGTCCCTGCTGATCATGTAGATATTCCAGCCTTAGCTGACAAACTGTATGAGCTGATAGCTCCCAGGCTCTCACTTTTGTTGGAGACCTCCTTGGCTCCACTCTTCAAGTCAGTTGGAGACCTATCTGCCAGGCTCTCCTCCCTCTTTCCTCCTCAAGCAATCCCTTCCTTTGGGTGCCTTGATCCAGCTATCTTTAAATCTAGGCTGGGGGAGATGCCTCATGAAGATGTTAGATTGCCTGCTGCTGCTGCTGTTACTCAAGCTCAAGCTTCAACACAACCTCAGGTTGCAGTTTTCTCAGTGGACCTTATGTCACTTTTATCAGAGTTTGATTATATATACTTCAGCTGTCTTCCAGAGCAGAATGCAGTCCAGCAATCTGAGGATCTCTCCAAGACCATTGTGCCATTTTCCAGCTGTGACACCAGTCTCATTAATTCTTTTATACAGTCCCTTTCTGCTGTTGCCCCTGCTATTTCTGTTGCTGTTGAAAGCACTGATGCTGCTCCTACTGCTGCAATTGTTGCTGGTTCTGTAAGTTCTGATGTGGCTGATGTTTTAGTTTCTGACGATATGCAGACAGAGGCATATGACTTTGAGCCCACTGTCATTACTGATGATATTGCTGCTACTGAAACTATTATATCTGAAACTGCTGCTTTATCTTCTAAGAGTGTTGCTCCTGAAAGTTCTCTATCTATTGTATCTACTGCTGCTGCTACAACTTCTGTCAGTGCTATTTCTGCTTCTACTGCTGCTGCTACAATTGCTGTCACTACTGTTACATCTGCTCCAACCCAACAACAGAAAGATTATCTGAAAAGGATTGATGCTTTATATGATGAGCAAAGATCTGAAAGTGATCAGTTCAGAACTGATTCTGATGACTCCTCAGCCACTATAGCAAGGAAAAGAAAAGCAAGAAGCAAGGAAATGAAAAGAGTTCCACCAGCAAGAGTGAAAGATACAAATGATGTTCCCTACTACATTCTGCATGACTGCCCTATAATAGAACACTTGATGCAATATTCCAAAAATCAACTAAAGGCTATGAAGAAGAAAAGAAAATATGAGAAAGGTTCCTCTCAGTTCCATCATCCTCCTCCACCTCCTCCTCCTGATGCAGGTGCAGGTGGTAGCTCTGCTGTTCATCCTTCTGCTAGAAGTCAAAACCCTATCAACCTTATGGAAGATCTCAATATAAGGGAAGCCAATCCAGAGGCTCTCAATCTAGGAGAGGAAACTACAGAGACAACCAAAGAGAAATTCAAGTTTATTCAAAAGGTTACTACAGGCAGCACCCATACTCAAGGGAAGGACCAGGTTCATCTGATACTACTTCAGGTCCATTTCCTTATAAGCTCAAAGAATTAGTCTCCTTCAGAGCTCCTCCAGACAAACCCTCTAACAAATATGAACCTCCAGTGCCTTTTGAGGATCCAGAAAACAACCCAACTTCTTAGACAGCTAGAATGAAAGAGTTAGCTGCTCTGGACCAGATCAAGAAAGCCAAAGAGCAAGGCAAGGACACCTACAACATTACTACCCTATCTGAACAAAGGAAAAAGGAACTAGAAAGATACTCCTCCAGTAAGTTCTTTGATTCTGAAAGATACATGGAGCTACACCCTGAAGCTGTTGTACCAAGGCCTAAACATCAAACATCTCTAGGTGCAGCTGATGACAGAAGATCAAAGAAGGAAGCTCTTAATCCAAATAGAGAAATTAAACTTATAAAGAGTAAGGAGAAAGAGTAATTCTGTAAGGTGACAATTATTTTGATTTCTGATATGTCTGAGATATTATATCTGTGATTCTGCAATGTTGTTGTTTGTTATATTTTTGCTGTGAATATTCTTAATCTTTCAATTTCTGTAAATAGTAATCCTAACCCAAATAGGGGGAGATTGTTGAAACACCCTATTACTAATTTGGGTCAGGATCACTATGTATTTAGGAAACCTGTTTTTGACCTCATTGTATAGATCTAAAGGTCAATTATAATTGAGTCTAAGGGTTAGTAGTTAGGTTTGGAAGCTGCCCTCAAGACCAAGGTTTTTTTAGTTTTGAGACCAAGTCATTTCGTCGAGCTCAGTACGACGAATCGTCGAACTCCTATCGATGATCGTTTAGCTCAACTTCGACGGATCGTCGAATTCCATTCGACGATCGCTGAGCTCAACTTCAACACATCGTCGAACTCCATTCGACGATCTTCGAGCTTAATTCGACGATCTTGACTCCAGTTTGTTCCGCTATCTTTGAGCTCAGTTCGACGATAGTTGAGCTCAGATCGACGAACTCTGTTTTTGTATAAGTCCAAATCGCTGAGCTCAGTTCGGCGATAGTAGAGCTCAGATCGACGTTTTTCTGAAGAGTTCAACGACTTTCAAGATTCAAATTCAGAACAGTTAAGGAGTTATTATCAGCAATTAATTCAGAAGATTTTGTAGCCGTTTTCATTTATTCTGGAGCAAGTTTCAAGGAATTATCAAGGAATGTTTTTATTGGACTTTCCTCCAGAAGACAATTACATTTAAGGAAGTCATTTAATGACAGGCCAATGACTATCTTGTCAGTGGATCATTTCTATTCAGAGAAAAAGGAATAAAAGACAAGATTTTTGAATTCCAGGTACAGGAAGAAGAACAAGAAGAGATATATATTCTGCAATATTCATTCTCTGCAAATCTTCTACTTCTGCAACAACTCTCACAACCACAATCACCCAAGAGAAAGAAAAAGAGTTGCAGACATTCTCTGTCTCAAAGAATTCATATAAGAACACCATCACAAAAAGTGATCAACCATCTGAAATCTTCAGATCTCTTTTGATTCAAGTGTTCAAGGCCATCAACATTCAAGACTCCATACACCTCACATTTCAGCTGTTGCTGAAATCATCATTTGCTGGAGATAAAGTTTCTGAAGGCCTATCACTCTACTGCAAAGCTTCAATTCCTGAACAACTACAGATCTCAGGGGAGCTTTGACAACATCAATATCCACATAGTCTTCTCAGCTGCTTTGAGAAAGAGAAGACTTCCATCACTCTCTCGTCCCCACCTCTGTAAAGGGTTTTTCAAACTCCCTTCAAAAGTTTGTGTGTGGTTTTTGAGCACCTTATCAAAAGCTCATTGGTGGCAAGACACCTGATCAAAAAATCTGGTTTGGTTTTTGAGCACCTTATCAAAAGCTCATTGGTGCCCAGGACACCTGATCAACTCATCCTGTAGTGGATTCCTACCTAGGGTGGTAGAAGAGTGGATGTACCCAGGTTGATTGGGAAACCACTATAGCTCCTTGTGTCTTCTGGTTGCTTGTTTTTCTTTTGTTTCTGGCTGTGGCTTGTGTTTAGTTTCTTTTGTAGTTTGTGATTATTCTGTGCTTAGATTTACTATTTGCTTCCCTATTCACATTAGAATACAACAACTGTTGTAAAAGTTTTTAGCAAGCACCATACTCTATTCACCCCCCTCTAGAGTATATCAGATCTAACTCGCACTTTCAAAAAATTCCCAGCCGGTGAGGTCTCGCTCGACCCCATCTCCCATCCTCTCCTTCCCTGGCGTTCTTCCTGGTGCACTTCCTTCTCCCCCCGCTGAGGTCATCTCGCCTAGACCCCTGGGAGTCGGCTCGTCGAGAGGGGGAGCTAACTCCTGGGGGGTCGGGGTGGAGATTTCACCCTGAAGAGCAATGCTTCGCAGCATCTCCATGATGCCTTGGATGGAGGTCATGAACTCTTGCCTCCCCACAAAGGGTCCTGGGATGGGGAGCTCGCCGAGATCATCACTACCACCCTGACCTCCAGTCATGACACTCTCCCGAGATCTTCTGTGCTGGTCACTCTCCAAGCTCACTGCACAAAAAGTGTTGAAGCCAAAAATGACCTCTGTGGAGTTCGGGGTCCCTAGAAAGGGGTGACCTCGCACCTACTACACTCAGGAGAACGTCACGGACCAAAGGATCAAGAAGCTAGAAACAGACCCTCAGCTCTAGCATGGAGGTCCCACCTCACACCCGGAAGACCTTTGAGCTCTCCCCCTCCCTAGCCAATGCTTGAGCTAGGGTGCCTTGAAGGATGAAGAGAGAGTGAAGAAGTGATGCTCTCCAAGGCACCCATAAGGGTCTATTTATAGTTTTCCAAATCCCATGGACCGAAATACCCGAAATACCCCTACGACAAATATGCCCCGGGCCAATAGAAAACAGCCATACCGGGGGTAAAGAGGTAATTCCACCCCGAGGGTAAAATGGTAACGACAAGGCCCAAAGAGGTCCAAGGGCGGGAGAAGCCATACCCCCCACCTTCCTGGACACCCGAGACAGGCTGGGGAGCAGGGGGCAGGGGCGAGACCCCGGATCTCATCCGGTCTCGCCCCGCCAGACCGCGAGTGAAGGGCGAGAAACCGGCCTCCCGCTGGTCTCGCCCCGCCTCGCCACACCAGGCCGCGGGGGCAGGGCGAGAACCCGGCCTCCCGCCGGTCTCGCCCCGCCTCGCCCTGCTAGGGCGCGGGGGGTGGGCGAGAACCCGGCCTCCCGCCTGTCTCGCCCTGCCTCGCCCCGCCAGGCCGCGGGGGCAGGGCGAGAACCCGGCCTCCCGCCGGTCTCGCCCCGCCTCGCCCCGCCAGGCCGCGGGGGCAGGGCGAGAACCCGACCTCCCGCCGATCTCGCCCCTCCAAGCCGCGGGGGCAGGGCGAGAACCCGAACTCCTGCCGATCTCTCCCCACCAAGCCGCGGGGGCAGGGCGAGAACCCAGCCTCCCGCCAGTCTCACCCCGCCTCACCCCGCCAGGCCGCGGGGGCAGGGAGAGAACCCGGTCTCCCGCCGGTCTCTCCCCGCCTCGCCTTGTGCCTAGCCAGCTGGGTTTGAGTTCGGTCAACTTGCCATACCCGCCTCTCCCAGAAAAAGGCCAAGGGGGGAAGACAAGTTTTCCTACCCCTAATAGTATATTCCGAGGGCTAGGCCTAAATTGGCCACCAAGAGTTCAAACCACTCAAAAATCTTAAAACTAAAAACCTGCGAATACGGGGTTGTACACTGACCTTCTCCGCCTGGTCCATATCAAATCTCTGCAAAACGTTGCGGATGTACCACTCCTGTGATAACCAAAGTAATCTGGATCCCCTATCTCTGCGAATATGCATCCCTAAAATAGTCTTTGTAGCACCCAGATCCTTCATCTCAAAAGTAAAACTCAACTGTCGCTTCAACTCAGCAATGCGAGTAGTGTTCCTCCCGACGATCAACATATCGTACATGTATAATAGTAGAATGATGAAATCCTCTGGAGCATACTGCATGATGAACACGCAGTGGTCAAGGGTGGTCCTCCTAAAGTTGATCACCCCTATGAAAGAATCAAACTTTCTATACCATTGCCGCGGGTCCTGCTTCAGGCCATATAAACTCTTCTGCAAGCGGCACACCAGACCTTCCTTCCCTCTGACACTGAAACCCTCAGGCTGCTCCATGTATAGCTCCTCCTCAAGATCGTCATGCAGAAAGGCGGTCTTGACATCCATCTGCTCTATATCCAAATCAAGCCTCGCAACAAGTCCAAGTACAACCCGAATAGATGACATCTTCACCACAGGCGAGAAGATCTCATCAAAGTCAACAACCTGTCGCTGTCCAAAGCCCTTCACCACCAGCCTGGCCTTGTATCTGGGAGGTGTGGAGGAATCACCCTGCTTCACCCTGAAAATCCACCGATTATTCAAGGCCTTCTTGCCCTTAGGCAATCTCACCAAGTCATACATGTGGTTCTTCTGCAACGATTGCATCTCCTCCTACATAGCAACCATCCACTGACGCTTCTCAGTACTCTCCACAGCCTCGGCATAACTCTAAGGCTCCCCCGCATCAGTCAGCAATATGAACTCTGATGTAGAATATCTAGCGGGCGAGTGCCTGGCTCGATCAGACCTCCGCAGGGATGACTCCGGGGCCGGTGCAGGTACATCATCAAAAATATCCTCAGCAACTATTGGTTCACCATCAGTGGTGATATCATGATCTGGAAGGGTATCAGTACCCTGTGTTGGCTCAGGCTCAGTAGCCTCCTCAGTATCCTCAGCTCCAACCATAGGTGACTCCGCAGTAGTACGAGAGTCAACCTCCAACTCAACAGTCTCCTCAGGATCACCAAAAGTCTGATCCTCACAGAAAATAGCATCACGACTACATACAAGCTTATTCTCAACTTGATCAAAGAACCTGTACCCAAACTCTCCACTGTAGCGGTACCCCAAGAAAATATATTGTCGGGTCTTCGAATCCAACTTCGATCTCTCGTCCCTGGGGACGTGCACAAAGGCTTTTCAGCCAAATACCCGTAAGTGACTGTAAGAGGGGACTTTCCCATACCAGACCCTATCAGGGACATCCACCTACAAAGCTGAACTCGGCGAGAGGTTGATGACATGCGCGACAGTAAGAAGAGCCTCGCCCCAAAACATCCTCAACAGCTTCGACTCAGATAGCATACACCGAATCCTCTCCAACAGTGTCTGATTCACCCTATCAACTACGCCATTCAGCTGCGGCATCTTCGGTGGGGTCTTCTCATGTCAGATACCATGGTCCCTACAGTACTCGTCAAAAGGACCAATGTATTCTCCCCCATTGTCGGACATGATGCATCTCAGCCTCTTCCTAGACTGTCTCTCCACCTCAGCGTGGAATCTCCTGAAAGTATCAAGGACCTGATCTTTGGTCTTAATAGCATATACCCAAATATTCCTCGAATGATCGTCGATGAAAGTAACGAAGTACAAAGCTCCTCCTCTAGTCTGGACCTTCAGAGGTCCGCAAACATCAGTATGAAATAGCTCCAAAGGCTCCGATCTCCTGGTGGATTTGTGGCTCTGGAATGAAATCTTGTTCTGCTTCCCAGCCATGCAGTGGTCACACCTCTCCAAATGGTCACCAGAAATGTCACTAATCAGCTTTTTCTTCGCCAAGCATCCCAAACCCTTCTGGCTAATGTGTGTCGGCCTCCTGTGCCATAAGGAAGTGGATGCCTCATCCCTGAAGGAGTTGGCCTGAGCAGCTTTAGGCCTCCCCTCCATGTAGTACAGTCTAGAATCTCTATAACCCCTGACCATCACAAGTGATCCCCTGATCAGCTTCCAGAAGTCTCCTCCAAAGACACTCAGGTGTCCTTCGTCTCCAAGTCTGCCAACAGAAATGAGATTGAAACAGATGTCTGGCACATGTCGCACATCCCTCAGAACTAGTAGGGCTCTAGTGCTCGTCTTCAAATGCATGTCTCCATGCCCAAGTACATTAGACATATCCCCATTGCCCATCCTCAACACCCCACAGTCATGAGTGGTGTAAGTGGCAAATAGCTCCATATTGTGGCAGACATGTACGGAGGCTCCAGAATCAACGATCCAGCATCGGTCGTCACACGTGAGTGTAGCAGTGACGTCGTCACCAACAATAATGATGTCCTCCTCCTCAGTCAAAACGGTGGATGCCGTGTGACCCTCATCTTTGCCCTCAGTGGCAATCCCCTTCTTCTGGTCGTTCTTCAATGAGTAGCAGAATTTCTTGATGTGGCCCTTCGTATGACACTAGTGGCATTCCACGTTCTGATAACGTGACTTCGACTTGCCCCTACTCTGACTCCTGTCCTCCTTCCTTCCTCGGATCTTACTCCTTCCTCTCCCCCTAGACTCAGTAAAGAGAACGTCAGCTCGTGAAGAAGAGCCTGAAGTCCCCTGAGACTTTCGTCTCTCCTCTTCATTCAAGATCCCACTTTTGGCGATCTCCATGGAAACAATCCCCTGGGGGGAGGAATTGATCAGAGAAATTCTAACCATCTCCCAAGAGTCTGGAAGTGACTTGAGTAACCACAAAGCATTCACCTCATTTTCGAATGTCACCTTCATAGCAGTCAGGCGATCAATAATGCCCTGGAACTCGTTGACATGATCCAAAATGGGAGAGCCCTCCCGGTATCTGAACTCTCCAAACTTCTTCAACAAATACAACTTGTTGATGCCCGTATGAAACACCTCCCCTGTAATGACCATATAATATGGGTCCGGCCGGGGCCCCACAACATACAGACGCCACAGCTTTAGCATTAAAAGATGATATAACTACCCAATCTCAAAACTCAAAATCAAACAACAGTGGAAACATTAACCAAGACTAGAAGTTATCCGCATACACAAGAGTATCGAAACATCCTTATGGCCTTACAACAATAGAGAGTCCAAACTCCAAAAGTTATCATCAATAACAATGTGCATAAACACTCCTAGACTACCTCGGCATGCAAGCCGGAAAACAATGCATCAAGCATACAAGGACACCAAAAGAAATAGAGCTAGTACAAAACTGGAAACACTTCATGAGTCTTAGGCCCTTTTGGCCAGCGAGCTAGCTCCTGCTTGCGATCCTTGCCCTGTAAAAATAGGTTGTAACGTGGGTCAGCAAACGCTGACCTCAAACTATGTAACAAACAAATCTCCTCTCGGTCTCCCCTAACGGACCCCGGGGTACCCCTCCAACCTGCAAGTCAGCACTTCGTATACCATATACATAAACAAGTAAAGTACTAAAAGAACAGGCTTGGATGTCTCAAACAACATGAACATTTTCTATGTTGAGCATATAATAAAAAGGGGCCAACTATGCAACATGTATGCAAAACCCGGGCTTCACCCAAGGCACCCTATCGCGTATGCATCTAGCACATCATCAAACATCTGGGTACTTCCAATTTTCCCATTGGCATTAAGCCTCAAACAAAAAGGGTACTATAATTCCCCTAATAGCATACAAGCCGTCACACGGAACTCTTGCCAAGGCCCCACCCGCTCATGGTCTTAGACCCGGGCTTGCCTGCAAGCTCTGACTTCTCATGTCAGGATTCCGTCTAACACACTGACCGATTCTAAGAACCCTTGCTGGACCCCACCCCTCATGGCCTCATTGCCCGGGCTTGCCCCATGTTTGGCATTCTCGTCAGTCTCATAGAAGGGGACTAGTCTCGCCGGGACACTCTCCCCACATGACTTTCACGTCACGGGATAGCCAGCCGACCACAGAGATAAAGCAGCACCTTAGTACATCACAATCCAATACCATTCCCACCCTAATCCCTCAATTGTACTGCAACGTCCCCGCGCACCAAGGAAACCATCTACCGCCAATGCGGAGCTAACCTTGTCGACCAAGGAAACCATCTACCGTCATTGCGGAGCTAACCTTGTCCGGTTCCGACTACACGTACTCACTCGAGAAAAGTAGGAAAACACAAACATCACAAATGACATCTTGCCGCAACTGATTTCTACAAAATCCTTAAAGCTCGTATGCAACATCACCAAGTCGGACTAACGGTCGCGACCAAGGATTCACCCACAATGCTTAATCCACTAACGGAGCGGATCTCTAATGCAAAAACATGTCGGGGACAGACTCAATCGACCCGAAAGTTCCTCTTGAACCATGGCGACCCAAACCCCTCTCATTTGAGAGATTTGGTGCCCAAAAGCTTGAAAGAAAAGATGTTAAACACGCATCCTAAAACCAAGAGGAGAAGTGTCATTACCCTACATCCCCTCTTCCTAGCCATGGAAACTTAGCAAGATGAAAACCAACGCAACGGACTTTCCTCCGCGGATCTGGACTCGGCTCGCAATTTGGGGCTCCGGAACTTCTCCGGTAGCCGGATCTCTCCTTCACCTTCTTCCTTGCTCTCCCTTCTCTCTAGAACTTAGAAAGAGAGTACTTGATGAATAATGAGGGTTTCCAAACCCTATTCCCGGACATAACTCAGCAAGGACAGCCCTGCACCATCAGATCTCATTAGAAGGAAACGAAAGGCCATGATCCGAACTTAAAACCAAAACACCTAGGCCGAACAAGTCTTGCGACACACCCATGTCCAAGGCCATGTGCCTCAATCAACGTCGAAACCATCGCACCCAGAACAAGACAAGGGCACTGGACACGCTCGTGTCGAACATGACATGCCTGTGTCACTCAGTACATGCCCGTGTCACTCAGTACACGCCCGTGTTGCTGGGCATGTTCCTCCATCGACACAGGATCAAAACCAACCCGAGAAGAACACGGGTATTCGACACGCCCGTGTTGATAGTGACACGCACGTGTCAGGCCGAACACGCTTGGGCTCCAGGTCGTGTTCAATCCCCCCTATACGGCCCGACTCACAACCCGAGCAGGACACGACCTGGGAAACGCCCGTGTCTCAGGCCGTGTTCGAAGACTCGACGATCATCGACTGCCTTTTTGTCTACTTCGCGGAAAATTCGTCGAACACGCGCACGACACGGCCTTGGACACGCCCGTGTCCCAGGCCGTTTTCACTATCTCGACACTTCGTCGAGCGCAGTTCGTCGACTTCCCGGGCTCTCAACGAACCCGAGCACGACACGACCATAGACACGCCCGTGTCCTAGGGCGTGTTCACACTCTCAACACTCCATCGAGCTCAGTTTGTCGACCACCCGAGTTTTTCGTCGAACCCGAGCACGATACGGCCTTGGATACGCCCGTTTCCTAGGCCGTGTGTCCCCTTACCAAGACTCAAACTTGGGCATGAACGCGGTTCGTCCCTCTTTTGAATTTTGGGGCGTTTCACCGTGCTCTTGGCATATAAGGTCTCGAGAATCTTCCATATATCCTTTGCATCATTGATGCTAGCCACATGGTTGTAGAAGTTCAGCTCCACGAACCGTCTGATAAATCCACACAGCTTCTGATGTTCTACCTTCCATTTTGTCGGATCTGTGTCCTTTGGCATCTCCTCAAAGATAGGAGCATGCCAACCCTTCGCATATATCAGATCCTCCATCAGTAGATGCCACTGGTGATAATTGACACCATTCAACCTTGCCATCTACTCTGAACCTGACGAGGACTCCATTCTGCTCTACCAACTGGCCGGACCGACCACTGATCTTTGAGTCGACTATCCCAAAGTATGCAACTAGAGAGGATAGCCAGCGGGCCAATGGTCGTAAACTACCACTCCCAATTGCACACCTGGGATCCTGATCGACTCGTCATGAAACCCCAAAGGTCAGCCTGGTATCTGCTCTGTCACTGAATGGCTCTGTCACTGAACCTGGCTCTGATACCACTTGTTGGTGTTGAAGTATGAGACCGAGCGGTCTTGCGGTCTAAGTCTAACGGGTTGTAGACTGCGCAGTCTAGCGGTTACTTTCCAGCGGTTTGGTATCCAGACTGTTGTTGTTTGTAGTCTAAGCGGTCTGGTGGTTTCTCTCGGGCGACTTGGAGACCGGACGGTCTAGCGGTCTCCTAATGCGACTTGTTCTCTTCCTTTTGGTGTTGCCAAACAGTTAGCCCATTTTTGTAACTGCTCGGCCTATTCGGTCTCTTTATTTCTAGTTGCACAGCTTTGTAATTTTTTAGTTCCACATTATTTATTTGTACTCTCTCCTCCATTCTATAAAAGGGAGGTCATACCTTTGTAAATCCTATCTTTTTGGATAATAAAACTTTCAATTATTCAAATTTCTGGCTTGTTTTTAGTCGTCTGTTCGCTATTCTCCCATGGTATCAGAGGGAGCGATCAATTCGACCTGATTCCTTTGGCTCTTCTGTCCGCGCGGCTTGTTCTCTGTTCACGCAGCTTCTTTGCCTTTGTCGCTGCCCTGTTTGCGCGACTTCCTTCCCTCTTTTCTGCGACCTGGTTTCGCAGGCTCTCTGCATTCCTTCCGCTCTCTCTTCTCTGTTCGCCCGGACTCTCTTCAGTTCAAGAGACTTCTTTCCCTATGCTTTGGTCTGCTTCCTGGTCGTGGCTCTTCTTGCTGCTGGTGTGCTGACACCGTGACCGTTGCAGCTTCTTTTCTTTCTTTTCCGCTGCGGTCTCCTTCTCTTGTCATGGCCTCCTCCTCTGTTCGCATGGCTTAATCCCTTTTCTATCCGCGCGACTTCTCTTCAGCTCGCGCGGTTTCTTGTGTTTCTCTATGGACAAACGTCATCACCTCACCGATGACCCTCCTCCTCCTAGCTCTGCTCAATTTGATGACTGGGATGCGAGTGATGCGCTGGTCCATACTTGGCTGGCCAACAAACTCTCTGATGAATGTCTTCCTGTCATCCACCATGATGAGACGGTCAAGGCTGCATGGCTTCACCTCGCTGCTCTCTATTCGAAGGGGGGCCAGACGTCCTGTATTTATACTCTCTATGCGGACCTCTTTGCCCGCCCTTCCAAGTCTCCTGCTGCGGCTTATCAGTAGGTTCAAGCTCTTGGCGCCGAGAACCTCCAGAATCGCCTCTTCTCCGCGGACTTGGCCGAGTAACACAAGCACTTCCAGGAACTCTTGGTTGTTTGTTATCTTCTGCGACTTCCCTACTCCTTTGATATGATCTGCCAGCAGATCTTGGGCGAGGCGGAGTCTCCCACTTTGGATGCCACCGCGTCTCGCATCGCCTCTATTACTTCGCTGCTCCAGCGTCCTCTATTGTCCTCACCTCCTCCACAGGACTCCTATGCTCACCAAGCTTAGCGGGGTGGCATTAGTGGCCGCAGCCAGTCAGGCGGGCGCGGTTCGTCCAGGTTCCTCTGCTCTCACTGTGGTCGGACCGACCATTCTATTGACCGCTGCTGGCAGAAACATCCTCATCTTCGCCCCTCCGGTGATGCATCTTCCTCAACCTCCGCCTCCTCTCGGCCGTCAGCCTCTGTGGCCACGACTTCAGGTAGTGCCCACGTCGTCACCGAAGGTAAATGACTGATTGACTCTAGTGCTACAAATCACATGACCGGCAATCCTCACTGCTTCTCTCTCCTAGAAACGCATGATCGGTTGCCCCCGGTTCATGTTGCGGATGGTTTAGCTTCCCCGGTTCATGGGACGGGCGTGGTTCAAGTCACCCCGTCTCTTTGCTTGGCAGACACCCTCTATGTCCCGAAGTTCCCTTGCAATTTATTATCGGTTCCTACTTTATGCAAGCAACTTTAGTGCTCCATCTTATTCACTCCCACTTCTTGCTCTTTCCAGGACCCGAGGACCCAACAGATGATTGCTACTGGGACTGAGAGTGGCGGCATCTACTTCCTCGACAATGTTTTCGCTCTGTTCGCTTACTCCTCCTCTTCTACAGATCTGCTTCAATGGCATCTTCGCCTTGGACATCCTCCTCCTCAGATTCTTCGTCAGCTTCTTCCCCACTTACCTCAGACCAGTCCTCCACTCAACTGTGATGCGTGTCAGCTTGGCAAACATCATCACTCCTCCTTCCTGCCGAAGCAAGGTCGTGGCTCTTCTCGTCCATTTGATGTCATTCATTCTGATGTCTGGAGTACTGCTCCTACCCTCACCGTTGGTTAGGGTAGTTTGTACTTTGTAACTTCCATTGATGATTTCTCTAGATGTACCTGGGTGTATCTACTAAACGATCGCTCTGACCTCTTTTCTGTATGGCAATCCTTTTATTACATGATTAAAACACAGTTTGATATTTCTATTATACTCTTTCGCTCTGATAATGCTAAGGAATATCTTAGTCATGCATTTTCCTCTTTTTGTATGCAACATGGTCTTGGTCATCAGACCAGCTGAAAGAATTGGTTCCTAAACACCTAGAGGGGGGGGTGAATAGGTTCAATTCTGTTTCCTTCTAAGGCAGAATATTAATTCAGTTAATTAACAGAAACATATAGTTCTACAGCTATCACAGTACAGAAATAACAATACCACACACAATCATAGATGGCACACTGATTTATAGTGGTTCCCCAAGGTCTAGGTACACCCACTTTCCCCCTTCGCCTATCTAGCAGTGTGCTAGATTCTGCCTAACTTCTTTCCTTCTCCTCAGATCCGCAGATCTTACAGCTCAGAACCCAAACAAGGCTCCTACAACTCAGAGTGAGTCCACACTCCTACAGCTCAGGCAATCTGCCATACCTTAGCCTTCAACAAGGCCTATAACTCAGAGATGAAAATCTCCTACAACTCAGGCTCACAGCCCTACCTCAGCTTTCAACAAGGCCTATCACTCAGAGAACTTAATCTCCTACAACTCAGCCTTTATAAATCAGGCTTACAACTCAGATCTTAAAAAGATCCTATAGAAAATAGATGTAAATCTAAAATTTACCACCACCCTGGTTGAGAGAGAAAGGATGGAAGGTTTCTTGATCAGTTCTTGAAAGAATCTGATGTTAGAGATCAACCTGTCTTAGCTTTCTCCAGAGCTTCTTGAATCTGAACACAGTAGGGTTGATCTCCTCTGAAGTTGTTCTTCAATCAGCTTCTTTCTTGAAATTCAGAAATCAATCTGAATTCTTCTTGGTAGACTGGTTCAGAATCTGCACTTAAGAGACTTATTGATGTAAGTCCATTTCTTCACTTCAATAGATGAAGCTCTCTCTCTCTCCAAATTCTTCTGAAGTTTCTTCTGAATTCTTCTTTGAATTCTCTTGACAAACTCTGAGTAGATCACCACTTGAGAATGCCTTCTTAGATCTTCTGTTAAAAATCTTCTTCTATTTTTTGTGTTTTTATCTCATCTATCTGTTATCTATCATCTGTTGATAGAGAATGTCTTTATATAGACTTTCTTCACGGTAACCGGCTGATCTGGTTTCTAACGAACTTCTGACAGATCTGACAGTTGCAGTAGACCGGTTGGTTATGTCACCTGTCAAGTCTCCAGTCACTTCTTGAAACTCTATCTCTGTCAGCAAAGTGTCGAGACTGAACTTCATCATGTGTCGACACAAGTAGACTAAGTGTCGACACAAGCATTGTTCGTGTCGACACAGCTCCCTTGGTGTTGACACTGCTTCTCGACACAACTTCTGTAGAATATGTCGACATTAGTTCTGTGTGTCGACACAGTCACTTCTTCTCTTCAGAAAAATCAACTTTGTTGAAACTCTGCTGTGTGTCGACACAAGTCTTGTGTGTCGACACAGTTAATGTTGACAAAGTCTTCTGTGTGTCAACACAGTTGATGTTGACTAAGCTTTTTTGTGTGTCGACACTGCCTCTGTGTGTTGACACAGTTTCTTCTGGTGTCGACACAGACTTTCCAAGTGTCGACACAGTTGAATGCAGGTGTCGACACAGCTTTTCTCCAGTATCGACACAAGCCTTCATAAGTGTCGACACAGCTTCTTCTAGTGTCGACTCATGGACTTAGAAACTTTTCCTGCATTCCTGCATTTTCTTAACCTGCACATATAAACTCAAAACAACATCAAATACACCTTGATGCATATCATTGAGTAAGGTGATGCTTCTTTAAATCTGGTACACATTTTCCAATGTACCAAACAATCTCCCCCTATTTGGAGAAGTCATAACCCTTAGTCAATGATATACACCATTCATAATAAACACACATTATGGTGTATAAAAACATTACATGACTGGGTAACTTATAAACAAAACATGTATAAAATATCATCACAGAATAATAATGCAAACATAATGAGCATTAATCATTGTTTTATTTAAACTTTCAAAAGTTTCTTAACAAAAGATTACAATGTTGTAAAATCTAGTTATTTTATTCTAAGGCTGATCAGGCTTCTTGAGGACTATGCCTTTGCCTGACTGGATCTTGGCTTGTACTGGAGCTTCAGTATCTTCAGCTGGCTTCTTACCCTTCAGATCTTTCTTCTTTTGTTCTTCAGCCCTTATCCTTTGCCTTTCAAAATAGTGAAAAGGCTTTGGGAAGTACTTGCTAGGCTCCTGAGCATTAGGAGGTAGCTTCCCATCTTTTGCCTTTCTTCTATATTTTAGAGTGGCTTCCTGCCTAGCTTCATGCTTGTTCCATTCTTGCTCAGTGTACCATTTTCCCCTTTCATAGGTCTGGTCCTTTACAGCTTTCCAGGCAGTCAAGATAATATTCCTGGAAGTAGGACTCCACTGCTCAAAATCAGGCTTCAACTCAGCTTGTTCTCTGAATCTTTTCTTTGAAAGTTGAGTTTCATGCTCCTTATTCAAAGCTGCCTCTGACATTTCTACTATCTCAATGATAACATTTTTAGTACCCTCTGAGAGGCTGTACATTGAATGTACTTCTTGCTGAATCATATCAAAATCTGCTGGAGGGTAAATGACCTGAGCAACTTCAGGTTGATCACCTTCAAAATAAGCAGGTTGCACACCTGACTCAGCTACATTATCATCATCACATAGGGGTGGATATCCAAGGGTGGCTCTGATGCTATTAGATATCCATTTAGCATGATTTGAGCCTGTTTTGACTAACACTCTCTCCCCCTTTATGACTTCTCTCTCAATATGAGCTCTGAGGTGATCTTTCTGAAATCTTACTTGTTCATCTAGATAATTAACACCATCTTTATAAAATGACCTTAATTTCAGTAGTTGATCATAAATAATTTTTTGAGATTTCTTAATAGCTGTTTGTACAGCAGCTAGTTCTTCCTGAAATTGTTTATCAAAAGCTGACTTGTCTTTAGCTCTTACCTCAGTCAGGGCAGTAACATTATTTTTTAATTCTGTAACAATCACATTATGTGATTCAGTTAGATTGTCATTCATCCTTAGTTGATTTTCAAGGACATAGCCTTGCTTAACAACAATATCATCAACTTGAGTCTTTATACTTTCTTGTTGTTTTGCAAGATAGACTACAGAATTGTCACCTTTGTGGAAGCAATCTGTCATTTCCTTCTTGTTCTGATTTACTTCAAATCTTATGGATTTGATATCTTGAGCCAAGGAGAATTGCAGATCTTTATGGGTCTCATCCATATATTTCTCCGTGGCTATTCTTTGTTCATCTAACTTGAATTGCAAAGATACAAGTAAGGAGCTATAATCAGTGGCTAGAGCAGGTTGTGGAGTAGCTTGCAATGCCATTTTATAGCTTTGGCTTCTTCTTTTGAAAACCATCAGCTTTCTCTTCTTTGATTAAATTTCTGCTTCATCTTCAGAAGCTAAGGTACTTGCAATATCAACTCTTTCCTTAGGACTAGGAGGCAGTTCTTTTTCATTCCTAGGTTACTCCCCCCAATTTCAGTTTGCTCCCCCTCAGTTCTTGCTTTATCCCCCTGAGTCCCTTGCTCCTCCCCCTCAGTCCTGACTTGCTCCATATCAGGGAACAACTTTTCTAGGGTAAACTCTTGTTGAGTATGAACTGGAGATACTCTTAACTCTGGAGCATCAAAAGCTGTAGATGTATCCTCCATGATAACATCTTGTGCTTGATTGTTGAGTTGATTGGTCTGGTCAACATCAACCAAGGGCACAGTTAGTATTTCATCCTCATTATTGAAAATTGATTGATTAACTTCTTCGATTACCTCAAGAATAGTTTGAGTAGCCATTTCACTATCTAAGTGTGTTGGCTCTTCTTCAAGATGAGGCTCCCCCTGCATCTGATCATCAAGTCTAATGTCTTGAGCAGGAGATTTTTCAGCAATCTCTGGCCTCTCTTCATCAGGCATGTCCTTTGTTAGGACTCTGTCCCATCTAGAGATTATTCTTATATCCATTCTTCTCATGTGGTTGATCTTAGAACCACTAGTCTGTTCCATTACTTCTGGAATTGTTCCAGCTAAGTATAGACTCATGATTATCCCCAAATTTGGCTTCTTGATACCTTCCTTAATCTTTTCAAAGATTACTGCAGACCAATATGTATTCAGTCTGAAGATAATCCTGGTCATCAGGCTGAACATATAGGCTGAAACCCTATCATGCCCCTGGCTTGCAGGGAATGACCTTTCCAACCACTTCAGAAAGGAATTTTCCTTACAGATTCATCCATTTCCTATTCATTGCAGATCCAATCTTCATGGTGGGATCCAATCCACACCACTGGAGTGCTTGTCTAGTCTTGAATGAGGTAACTTCTTCTTCTTGAGTTCTTGGGAGTTGAAGAGTTTTCCTCAAGCTCTTCAAGGTAAGTTTAACATTAGCTCCCTGAACTGTAGATTTGATCTTAAGTCTAGTCGAATCTAAAGTAGCTACGCCATAGAATTCCAGTATTTCTTTCTTCCATATCTTTGTAGGTTCGGATACCAGAAATTCCAAACCATTTGCAGTAATTAGGGTAACTACTGTTTTAATCTCGGGTTCCGCATTATCAAAAGCATTGCGAACTAGCTCATAGCCTTCGTTGACGTTATCTTCAAGATTTGGCGCCACTGGGGTTGAGAGAAATCTTGGATTGAGAAGAGAGAATTTGTCGACACAAGGTTTTGTTCTCGAAAATATGGAGAGTGTGTCGACAGAATATGTTGTTGACTTATTTATACCCTTCTAAATAATGAAGTTCAAAAGGCACGTCAAAATTCTCTTAATGTGTCGACACAGTTGAAATGTGTCGACACAGACTTCTGATATCTCGACAGAAGTGTTGACTTCTATATGTCGACACCAATTGATGATGTGTCGACACAGACATACTTATCAGTTCGACAGAAATTCTGTGTCGACTCTAATTCTAAGTGTCGACACAACTACTGGATGCCTCGACACAACTTCTCTGAAGTGTCGACACCAAATTTCTAGATGTGTCGACATCACTTTCCTGTAGTGTCGACACCAACTACTATGTATCGACATAGACAACCTTTTGTGTCGACACAATTTTACTTAGCCAAATTTGTTAAACTAATTTATGTTCAACATTCCTAATTCAATTTTGAAATTATTAAATTTAGTTTCATCTAATGGCTTAGTGAACATGTCAGCAATTTGTAAATCTGTATTAACAAATTCTAAATAAATATCTTCTTTTTTTACATGATCTCTAATAAAATGGTATCTTATTTCTATATGCTCTGTTCTACTATGAGAAATAGGATTATGAGCAATAGAAATATCACTAGTAGAATCACATAATAATGGAGTTCTACTTACCTGAATACCATAATCTTCTAACTGATGTTGTATCCATAACAGCTGTGCACATCAACTTCCTGCAGCAACATACTCAGACTCAGCTGTGGAAATTGCCACACTAGTCTGCTTCTTACAGCTCCATGACACCAATCTTCCTCCTAGAAATTGACAGATGCCTGTTGTGCTTTTCCTATCTACTTTGCAGCCTGCAAAGTCTGCATCTGAATAGCCTATTAGTAGAAAATCTTTATTCATATGATACCAAAGGCCTAGATTAGGTGTGCCCTTAAGATATCTCAAAATCCTTTTGACAGCAGTATAATGAGATTCTTTAGGGCAGGATTGGTACCTAGCACAAACACATGTAGCATACATGATATCAGGTCTACTAACAGTTAGATAAAGGAGGGAGCCAACTATCCCTCTATACAAAGATTCATCTATAGGTTTCCCTGCATCATCTTTGCTTAGAGACATACTTTTCCCCATTGGAATTCTCATGGTAGTGGATGACTCCATACCATACTTCTTAATTAACTCCTGGGTGAACTTAGACTGGGATATGTACAAGCCATCATCAGTCTTTCTTACTTGGAGTCCCAAGAAGAACTTAAGTTCTCCCATACTGCTCATCTCAAACTTCCCTTGCATAAGTTTTGCAAACTTTCTACAAAGGTCATTTTCAGTAGAACCAAATATTATGTCATCAACATATATTTGGACTAGGATGATCTTTTCTTTGGATTCTCTAAGGAATAGAGTCTTGTCTATTTTCCCCCTTGAGAATTTGTTCTCAATGAGGAAAGTAGACAGGGTTTCATACCAAGCCCTTGGGGCTTGTTTAAACACATATAAAGCTTTCCTAAGTTTATAAACATAATTAGGATTGAGTGGATCAACAAAACCTGAGTGCTATTCTACATAGACCTCCTCTTTTAAGTCTCCATTTAAGAATGCTGACTTAACATCCATTTGGAACACTTTGAAGCCTTGATATGTTGTATAAGCAAGGAATAGCCTTATTGCTTCCAATCTTGCCACTGGAGCAAAAGTCCGATCAAAGTCTATGCCCTCTTCCTGCATGTTTCCTTTGGAAACTAATCTTGCCATGTTCTTCACTATGATCCCACTCTTATCAAGCTTGTTTCTATAAATCCACTTTGTGCCTATGACATTGTGGCCCTTTGGTTTTGGAACCAACTCCCAGACCTTGCACCTTCTGAATTAATTTAACTCCTTCTGCATAGCATCAATCCAGTGTGGGTCTTGAATAGCTTCTTCAAATCTCTTGGGTTCTAGTTGAGATAAGAAGCTTGAGCAAAGAACTGTGTTTAAGTTCCTGCTTCTTGTTTGTACTCCATGTCTTGGATCACCAATGATCTGGTGTGTAGGATGATCCTTTAAATGTCTAACTGCTGGAGGTAATCTATCAACAATTTGACCTTCTTCAATCTCTTCATTATGCTGCACCTCATGGTCTTCATCAGCCTCTTGAGTTTCTTATACTCCCCCTGGACAATAACTACCATTTTCCTTATTCTGCTTTGCAGTTGGATCTTCTATGATAGTAAGTTGGTCCATCTTCTGCTGTATACCTGTAGAGCTACAAGAACTACTAGGAAACTCACTGTTAATAAGTCTAGATTAATTAAATATGACATGAACAGACTCTTCTACAACTTGAGTAGCGAAATTGTAGACTCTATAAGCCTTACTATTGTTGCTGTACCCAACAAATATCCCATCTTGGGATTTGGCAACAAACTTAGTTAGGTGAGACTTGCCATTGTTATGCACATAGCACTTGCAACCAAAGATCCTAAAATAGGATAAGTTTGGTTTTCTGCCTTTCATAACCCCATAGGGTGTCTTTTTGTGGCTTTTGGTGATGGAAGCCCTATTGAGCACATGGCATGCAATGTTTACTGCCTCAGCCCAGAAATATTCTGGGAGAGTAGTGTCACTCAATAGTGTTCTTCCAGCCTCAATCAATGTCCTATTCTTTCTTTCAGCAATGCCATTTTGCTGAGGTGTTGTAGGTGAGGAGAATTCCCGATGAATCTCAAAGTCTTCACACAACCTTGTCACAGTTTCAGATTGGAATTCAGTTCCATGGTCACTTATGATTTTGACCACTGAACTATCTAATTCATTCTAAATTTGTTTAACAAAATTGCAGAAGACATTTGTGGTTTCAGATTTCTGCCTCAGAAAGAGTACCCATGAAAATCTAGAATAGTCATCTCCAACCAAAAAAGTGTAGACCTTCCTCCTAGACTATGAACTGGAATAGGACCAAATAAATCCATATGCAAGAGGTATAAACACCTCACTGAGTCTTTGATTTCTAGGATTGGAAAGGAGGATCTGGTCTGCTTGCCTTTTTGACAAGCTGAGCATATTCCATCCTTAAAGCACTTAACTTGAGGATCATTCCTCACTAACTCTTTACTAAAGAGTTGGCCAATAGTCTTGTAGTTAAGATGAGCTAGCCTCTTGTGCCATTTGACACAATGAGAGGCTTTCTCATCAGCCACAAGACAGATAGGAGAATTTTTATTCTCACTCTCAAACTTTAGGCAATACACATTTCTATTTCTATAGCCAATCAATATGACTTTTTGATCACTTGACCTCTTGATATGATACCCATTCCTGATAAATGAAATGTCATATCCAAGATCTCTTAGCTGGCTTATGCTTATTAGGTTGTGTTTCAAACCCTTCACATAAGCCACTTGAGTGATAGTGATTAAGTTGTTAGAAATGTTACCAAACCCTTTGATGACTCCTTTTTCAGAACCACCAAAGATTACTTTAGGCCCATTCAATATTGGTGAGTAGTTCTTCAGCAATCCTCTTGTTCCAGTCATGTGCCTGGAATATACACTGTCCAAGTACCATATAGGGGCATGACAACTTGGACACACCTGCAATAAAGATTACTTAACCATAGAGCTCAAATAACTTTTGGGTCCTTGGTTCAAGTTAGCCTGAAACTTGACAAATATGCATGCAGCTCTTCTAACAGGTAGACTGCTATTCTTATTTACACTGGTGTTATGCCAATAGTCTAAGGCATAATGTCCTATCTTGCCACAGCACCAACAGTCATACTTATTATACCTCTTTTTAGGTACAATCTTAGCTGTATTGTTGGCAGCAAATCTTTTATTTTGTGCTGGGGCTTTGCCTTTATTATTGGACTGGGCAGCCCATGCAGTTCCCTTAAAGCCTAATCCTGCCTTACCCTTTTGAGACACAAAGTCATCAATTAAGGGTAGGACAGATTTTGGCTTAGAGAAACTAGCCACTATTTCCTTCTCTTTCTGAAGTCTGTCTTCCAGACTTTTGATCTGATCATTTTTGAATGTGATTGTACCCATCTGAATAACAATTATGTTTTTCATCTTGGCAATCTCATTCATCTTCTGATCCAGCAGCTTTTCTGAATCAGATGCAGCCAACTTAAGAGCTGTAATTTCCTTAGCCAGATTTTTGGCCAGGTTTTTGCTTCTCTTGAGTGCCTGCAACAAACCCCATATTCATCTATAAGCTGATGAATACCTCCTTCAGATTCAGACCCATCCACATCTCTTGATGCAGATGCATCTGATTCTGACCCAGTGAAGTAATCAGAATCTACAGATAAACGTTTTACCTTACTGGGACCAGGTTGATCCTGGCACTGGTCTTCTTCAGACATAGCCATCAGTCCTTTGCACTGATGGTATTCTTGCTCATTGATAGAGTCTAGTAATTTCAAGAACTCATCCTCTTCTCCTGTTGCAAACAAACCAATATAGGTCTCAGCCTCAGATTCAGACTCTGAAGTTGATTGATCTGTCCAACTTTTTTCTTTCTTAGCTACCAAGGATTTCTCCTTCTTGCTCTTGTGCCGAGACTTCTTTTTATCAGCATACTCCTTCCTTTTGTTTAGACAGTCAGCTACAACATGTCCAGGTCTGTTGCAGCAATAGCAGATAATCTTTGATGTTGTTGACTTGCTAGGCTTTGTCCCACTCCTGTCCTTCCTGGATGATTTCCTCTTCTGATAATAGTCATCCTTGGACTGAGATGAGATTGGCTTAGATTTCCACTGCTTCTTCTTTAAGAATCTCTGAAAATACCTTGTGAAAGCAGCAAAGTCTTCATCAGAATTACTGCTGTCAGAATTGTGATTATCTGAATTTTCTGAGGTCACTTCTGCAACATTCTTAGGATAAGATGGAGACATCCTCCTATTCTTCCTTGTGGCTTCTACCTTGAAGGCCACTGAATTTTCTCTATAGTCAACCTTTGTATTTTTCTCTTCCTCCTTTCTGTCCAACAGCTGCATCTCATAAGACAGCAATTTGCCAAACAATGTTGGAGGTGAAATTTTTGCCAGTCTGGCCACTTCCCTTATGACACAGATCTTTGTATCCCAATCCTTAGTCAAAGACCTAAGGAATTTGTCATTCAGCTCATATGTACTGAAGATTCTTTCATAGGACATTAGTTCATTTACAATTCTATAGAACTTCTTATAACATTCAGTTATGCTATCAGACTTGGCTTGTCTGAAACTCTCATATTCTTGATTAAGCATAAACTTTCTATCTTGCCTAACCTCTTCAGAACCCTCTATGTAGACAACCAATGTGTCCCACATCTCCTTGGAGGTTTTGCAGTAAATTAGATTCTGGAATGTTGAGTCATCTATGACACTCACTATAATATTTTGTGCTCTTTTATCCATTGTAGCCAAGATGATCTAATCCTTAGTCATTTCTGAAAAATTCTTAGGAATCCTTTGATTAACATCAAGAACAAAAACCTTCATTGCAATATATGGTCCTTCCTTAACTGTTATATAAATTCTAGGATCAGATGCCTCCATAAATAGTCTGACCCTTTCCTTCCATATTGCAAAGATTTCCTTCCTACATATAGGCAACTTTATTGAACAAAGTTCTTTATGGTTTTCTCCTGAACCCATCTTCTTTAACTTAATTCTGCCTTACAGATCTTACTCAGACTGTTAAGTCTTTCTTTGAGGTACCTCGCTTTGATACCACTTGAAAGAATTGGTTCCTAAACACCTAGAGCGGTGGGGGGGGGGGGGGGGTGGGGTGTGAATAGGTTCAATTCTGTTTCCTTCTAAGGCGGAATATTATTTCAGTTTATTAACAGAAACATATAGTTCTACAGCTATCACAACACAGAAATAACAATACCACACAAAATCACAGATGGCACACTGATTTATAGTGGTTCTCCAAGGTCTGGGTACATCCACTTTCCCCCTTCGTCTATCTAGTATTGTGCTAGATTCAGCATAACTTCTTTCCTTCTCCTCAGATCCGCAGATCTTACAACTCAGAACCTAAACAAGGCTCCTAGAACTCAGAGTGAGTCCACACTCCTACAACTCAGGCAATCAACAAGGCCTACAACTCAGAGATGAAAATCTCCTACAACTCAGGCTCATAGCCCTACCTCAGCGTTCAACAAGGCCTACCACTCAGAGAACTTATTCTCCTACAACTCAGCCTTTATAAATCAGGCTTACAACTCAGATCTTAAAAAGATCCTATAGAAAATAGATGTAAATCTGAAATTTACCACCACCCTGGTTGAGAGAGAAAGGATGGAAGGTTTCTTGATGAGTTCTTGAAAGAATCTGATGTTAGAGATCAACCTGTCTTAGCTTTCTTCAAAGCTTCTTGAATCTGAACACAGTAGGGTTGATCTCCTCTGAAGTTGTTCTTCAATCAGATTCTTTCTTGAAATTTAGAAATCAATCTGAATTCTTCTTGGCAGACTGGTTCAGAATCTTCACTTAAGAGACTTGTTGATGTAAGTCTCTTTCTTCACTTGAATAGATGGAGCTCTCTCTCTCCAAATTCTTCTGAAGATTCTTCTGAATTTTTTATTGAATTCTCTTGACAAACTCTGAGTAGATCACCACTTGAGAATGTCTTCTTAGATCTTCTGTTGAAAATCTTCGTCTGTTTTTCGTGTTTTTATCTCATCTATCTGTTATCTATCATCTGTTGATAGAGAATGTCTTTATATAGACTTTCTTTATGGTAACCGGCTAATCCGGTTTCTAACGAACTTCTGACAGATCTGACAGTTGTAGTAGACCAGTTGGTTATGGCAGCTGTCAAGTCTCCAGTCACTTCTTGAAACTCTGTCTCTGTCAGCAAAGTGTCGAGACTGAACTTCATCATGTGTCGACACAAGTAGACTAAGTATCAACACAAGCCTTGGTGGTGTCTACACAGCTCCCTTGGTATTGTCACTGCTTCTCGACACAGCTTCTGTAGAATGTGTCGACACTACTTCTGTGTGTCGACACAGTCACTTCTTATCTTCACAAAAATCAAATTTGTTGAAACTCAGCTATGTGTCGACACAAGTCCTGTGTGTCGACACAGTTGATGTCGACAAAGTCTTCTGTGTGTCGACACTGCCTCTGTGTGTCGACACAGTTGACGTCGACTAAGCTTTTCTATGTGTCGACACTGCCTCTGTGTGTCGACACAGTTTCTTCTGGTGTCAACACAGCCTTTCCAAGTGTCGACACAGTTGACTCCAGGTGTCGACACAGCTTTTCTCCAGTATCGACACAAGCCTTCATAAGTGTCGACACAGCTTCTTCTGGTGTTGACTCATCGATTTAGAAACTTTTCCTGCATTCCTGCATTTTCTTAACATACACATATAAACTCAAAACAACATCAAATACACCTTGATGCATATCATTGAGTAAGGTGAGGTTTCTTCAAATCTGGTACACATTTTCCAATGTACCCAACACCAGCTGTGTTTATACCTCCCAGCAAAATGGGGTGGCGGAGCGTAAAAACCGTCAGCTCCTCAATGTCGCTCCCACTCTCATGACACAGATGCAGGTGCCTCGCTCCTACTGGGGCTATACTGTGCTCCTCGCCTGCTATCTCATCAATCGCCTTCCCTCTACAGTTCTCCATGGCCAGACCCCCTTCTCCATTCTCTACCCGAGCAAGGAACCATTTACTCTCCCTCTCCGTATCTTTGGGTGTACGACTTTTGTGCATGCTCCATCCACTACCCTTGACAAGCTTTCCCCTCGTTCCACCAAGTGTGTCTTCTTGGGTTACTCTACCACTCAAAAACACTATTGTTGTTTTGACCCCGTTCTGCGCAAGCAGTTTGTTAGATCCCTAGTTTAATTTGGGCTAGGTTCACTAACTTAGGATGATGTAACCCAACATGTAAAGCCAGGGTCAAAGTTGTGTCCTAGAGTCTAGGCCAAGTCCTCAGTAACAACATCACATGGACAAGCCTTCATCAGACTTCCAGAGACTCAAGACTTAGAGTTTTTCCAGAGATTCAGAGATTTCTCAAGAAACTAAGTAAAATGAGTTCGAAGTTCGTCGAGCTCAGGTCAACGATAGTCGTTCTCAGCTCGATGATCTTAGATATATTTTCTCTGATCTGAGCTCGACGAACTTCAATCACAGGTCGATGATCCTTGGACTCCAAATTCAGCATTCTAAGTACAGACTGTTCTCTAGACTCAGGTCGACGAACCTAGTTCTCAGGCCGACGAACTTCATTCTTTGCTCGACGATTTCTGGACTTCAACTTCAACTCTATTTCCAGAGGTTCATCAATTTTTCTTTAAGTCTAGAATCATTTTCAGCTCGATGAATTCAAGGTTCTCCAGACTTATCTCGAAGAAAATTATTCTTTGGTCGACGAATCTTTGGACTACTACAACATTCTGTCGAGACTATGTTCTCTAGTCTCAGGTCGACGAACTCAGTTCTCTGCTCGACAAATTCTGAAACCAGAAGACTTGTGTCGACACTTAGAGCATATGTCAACACCAACTAAGTCGACACTAGAAGCACTTGTGTCGACACCCAGATCATACGTCAATGTTATGGAAGGGTTGTGTCGACATCACACAGAAGACTTGTGTCGACACACAAAATATCGGTCAACACACAAAATATTTGACAACTCTAGAATAATTACTGAACTCCAGTTGACGAACACATTTACCAGCTCGACGAATCGGGAAAGATCAAAAGAGATAGCTGTTCAGCTTCCAGCTCGACGATCATGGAACTCAGCTCGACGAACAGAATCTGTCTGGTCGACGAATACAACAACTCAGCTCGACGAACTATGGACTCAGTTCGATGAATTCTGTTAACTGTTCGACGATTCCAGACTTAGTTATTTCCGGCCTTCTGTCCCCACTCTAATGCAATAATTCCTGAATAATTAATGCTCTAACATTCTTTGATTATAACCATTATAAGGAGCATTAATTATGGTCTTCTCTAGGATTATTGCTTGTCATTTTTCCACGGGACAGTTGGGGAAATAAATCAATGCCGATTATTCTCAAGGCGGTCAGCATTAATTACAGATGCATTCAAATTTTTGAAAGAAAGAGAAGAAGAGAATAACAGACACACAGACATACAGACTGATAGAGAGAATCAAGCATCATTGAGAAAGCAAAACACAGAGCATAGCTTACTGAGAATCACATAGAGATTACCGACAAACATTCAATCCTGAACAATCTGCTCTGTCAACAAAGAAGCATTCTCTGATACCCAGAGGCTCTTGACCAGAAACTCATTAGTACTTTAAGAAGAAGAACAACAATACCTATATCAAGAGTCTTCTTTCTTCAAGTACTCCAGGACACTTCAAAAGGACAACTTCAGTTCAATCTGTCAAAGAAGTTCCTGAAGATTATAGCTGGTCAAGGATTTAGTTTGAAGACCTATCACCCTGAAGCTTAGCTCCTATTTTTTTCCTGATTCATTCTACATCTCAGGGGGAGCCTTAAGCTATAATCAAATCCACAAGTCTTCTCAGTTGTATATTGAGAAAGAAAAGACAAAATCATCTCTCACCCCCACTGTATAAAGAGTTTTCATCTCCCTTCAAAAGTGATTCCTTGGTTGCAAGTCTCCTGATCAAAAGACTTGGGTTGGTTTTTGAGCACCTGATCAAAAGCTCATTGGTGTCAGACACCTGATCAAAAATCTGAGTGGATTCCTACCAAGGGTGGTAGAAGAGTGGATGTACTCAAGTTGGGGAACCACTATAAAATTCTTGTGTCGTCTGATTGTCTCTTATTCTTTGGTTCTTGCTGTGTTTGTGATTTAGGTTTATTGTTTTCTAGTTTATTAATTTCTGCACTTTTAATTTATAGCAAAAGCTATAATAGCTGTTAATAATTTTTTAGCATACTCTATTCACCCTCCCTCTTGAGTATTTCAGATCTAACTCTCACTTTCAATTGGTATCAGAGGGGTTCCTTTGGTTGTACAAGTTAAATTTTGAACCAAAAGATCCTTTGTTAGATCTACATATCACTTTATTCTCATTTAAATTATAAACACAACCATGACACAAAACAAGGATTATGCAAGCACCAGACCTCCAGTTTGCAACCTTAATAGGTTTGCCATCTGGAAGGCAAGAATTATGTTATTCATGAATTCCATTGATGAAGACATCTACAATTCAATTTTGACAGGTCCCCCACAGGCATCTACATCTACAACATCTTCCAACAACAATGCAGTCTCACCACCTGAGTGGACTGAAGCCCAGAAGAAAGCAAAAATTGCAGATGCTAAAGCTATGAATATCCTGGCACAAACTATGTCAGATGATATTTTCTAGAAGGTTTCTGTGTGCACCTCAGCAAAAGCCATTTGGGATTCTCTAAACCAAATGGTGGATGGATCAATAGATGAGAGAAAGGATATGAGATCAAATCTCATATCTCTATATGAGAACTTCAAAAAGGAGGAAGCTGAGATAGTTTCTGATATGTACAATAGGTTAAGCTCAATTATCAATGAGCTGAAAACCTTGGATAAGAACATCACTCTTACTGAAGTGAATGACAAGATCCTGATGTGCTTCCCAAGCTCATGGGATACAAGAATCTGGCCCATCAAGGAGGCCAGATGCCTGAATGATATTTCAACTGAATCTCTATTAGGTAAACTGAAGTCATATGAGCAGCTGATAAAGACCAGGGAGGCAGGTGAACAAAGAACACCTCCAGCTACCAGAAGAGAACAAAGTATTGCTTTCAAAGCCACTGAAGAGACAAAGACTGCAACATCAAATGAAGAGCTTATGAGTCTCTTTGCTAAGAGATTCTTCAAGATGGCCAGAAAGGATTTCAGGAGAAAGTCAGCAAGAAAAGATGACAAGCCAAAATATGACAAGACACCAACCAAGGAAGTTGTGTGCTATGGATGCAGAAAGCCTGGGCACTTCCTCTCTGAGTGTCCAGAGAACCAGAAGAAAGAGAAGAGAAGAGAGAAGGAAACCAGAAGCCATCACACCAGCAAACCCTCTTCCAGCAAGCACAAGAAGAAGGAAAAGGGCTTTGTGGCTGAGACCTGGAGTGAGACAGAAGATGAGTCAACATCTTCAAGCTCCAGTGAAGATGAGGAAGAAGAAAGAGCAAAGGTCGTTTGCCTTATGATAATTGATGCCTCTAGAAGTCACTCAGAAGAAGAAGAATCTGAAGATGAAGGAGTGTTTGAATCAGAGGCAGATCAGGTAATGTCCTCTTTTGACTATAGCTCTGAAACATTTAAATCTGATTTTAAATTAATGTGCATAGATTTGATTAATTCTGAAAAAGAAATTAAAATTCTTAGAGAAAAATTAGGAAACTTAGAGGATGTTCAATCTGAAAATATTAGGTTAAAAGATGAACTAACCTTAGCAAATGAAAAGATAATCTCACTAAAAACTGAGATTTGTGAGGCCAAACAACTTGAGGAAACTCTCAATGGGAGAAGCCTCATGCTGATGGATATCACAAGTACTGTAAATGCCAGACTTAATGGCAAGAAAAGCTTGGGTGCTCCATCAGGTTTGCCCCCCATTCTCAGGAAGAATATTTTATCAACTCCAATAAAATTTGTATCTGCTAAAGGGAAAGAAAAAGTAAATGACAAACAAACAGCAGAAAAAATCCCTAAAACAGTAGAACAGAAAACCAAAAACCAGAAAACACCTAATAAAAATAAGGTTCAGCAATTTTCGTCGAACTCAAATCGACAAAATGAGGTCAGTTCGTCGAACCCAGATTGACGAACTCTGAACGCAAACTATAGTTACATTTATTCGTCTAACTGCGATCGACGAACTCTACATGGTTCGTCGAGCAGAGGTCAACGAACGTGGGGCACAGAGAACGAACATGTTCATTCTCTGGGCAGAGATCGACGATCTTAACCCAATTCGTCGAACTCTGGTAGACGAACTTACAGAAATTCGTCTAACCCAGGAAGACTTAATCAAAATTATAATTCCAACAACAACTTAAATATTTGTAAGAAACCATTTAATCCACTAGCTGACTGGATCATACCACCCAAGAGATATCACCCCCTAGGATACAAGTCCCAACCTGAATTCTCTATTATTTCTACCTTTTCTTATCAGCCATACAAAGGACCCAAGGTAACCTGCGTCAAAAACCATTAACTGTTTTCTATTGCAGGTGAAGAGCTGTCCAGGGGTAAATAAAACTTAGTACTTAGACAGTGGCTGCTCCAAACACATGACTGGCAGCAAGGACATCTTAACCAACTACAAGTCCAAGCTGGGTCCAAAGGTTATCTTTGGTGACTCCAAATGTGGTCAGTCAGAAGGATTTGGAGAAGTAAGAATAGGAGCTGTCACAGTCAAAAAGGTGACATATGTAAGTGGACTCAAGCATAACCTGATCTCCATAAGCCAGTTATGTGATGATGGTTATCAGGTATACTTTAACCCATCCACTTGTTCTATTATTGATAAAAACAACCAAACAGTTTTAACTGGAAGTAGACAAGGCAACATATACTTAGTAAATTTTCTTTCTGCCAAAACTGATATCTGTTTACTAAATTTAACTGGTAATCGGAATGTCTTATAGCACAAAAGACTAGGTCATGTAAATCTGAAAAATATTGCTAGGCTATCCAAACACAACCTTATTAGAGGTCTACCTTCTGGTCCCTAAAATAAGGAAGGTCTCTGCAGGGCTTGTAAATTAGGCAAGCAAACTAAAGCTAGTTTTAAATTTGTTAATAAGAGTGATTCACCTAGGATTTTGTACTTGCTACATTTGGATCTCTTTGGACTCATTGCTGTACACAGCCTAGGAGGGAAATCCTACACTTTGGTTATAGTGGATGACTTCTCCAGGTTCAGTTGGGTATTCTTTCTGAGATCAAAGTCAGATACCATCAAGGTTCTTATAGATTTTCTCAGAACCATACAGATTGAGTTCTCTACTCATGTTGCATTGATCAGAAGTGATCATGGCACATAGTTTGAGTCTCTTATTATGCATGAGTTCTTTGAGAAGGAAGGTACCAGGCATTGCTTCTCAGCACCTAGAACTCCCCAACAAAATGGGGTAGCTGAAAGGAAAAATAGGACACTCATTGAAGCTGCAGGTACATTGCTTGGAGATGCTTACATGCCCCTAACCTTTTGGGCAGAGGCTGTAAGCACAACAAATTATGTTCCTAAACAGGAGCTTAATTCACAAACTAAAGAACAAGACTCCCTATGGATTGCTCAAAGGGAAGAAATCTAAAATAAAATATTTTAAAGTATTTGGTTGTACCTGTTATATACACAATAACAACAAGAAATACATTAGAAAGTTTGAGGCTAAGGCTGAAGAGGGAGTCTTTCTAGGATACTCCCAAGTAAGCAAGGCCTATAGGGTTTTTAATAAATCAACATTAAAAATTGAAGAGTCTATTCATGTTTCATTTGATGAGACTAACATGTATTGCAAGGAGAAAGAAGTTTCTACCAATAGCAACTTGCAGGTAACCCACTTATGTGAGACCTTGGATGGACTAAACCTTACCCAAGAGGTTCCAACTCATCCCTCTCCACAAGCCATTGAAGAAAGTGAAGAAGAAGAAGCTGAAGAAAATGAATCTCTACCAACAGCAAATACAATTCCATAGGAGGAATTAATTCCAAATGCTGTTGCACAACCAACTCCACCCATTGATTTTGTCACACTTAGGGATCACCCCAGATCTCAAGTAATTGGAGACATATCAGTAGGTGTACAGACAAGACATCAACTCACCTAAGATTTGATGCATGCCTGTTTTCTCTCTCAGGTTGAACCTCTATCCATTCATGATGCTGAGCAGGATCCCCACTGGATCCTTGCAATGCAGGAGGAACTAAATTAATTTGAGAGATGAAGAGTTTGGGATTTGTTTCCAAGACCCCAAAACTACCCAGTTATTGGAACCAAATGGGTTTTCAGAAACAAGCTAGATGTCCAAGGAGTCATTGTGAGAAACAAGGCTAGGCTTGTTGCTCAAGGATATAGGCAAGAAGAAGGAATTGATTATGATCAAACATTTGCACTTGTTGCAAGGTTGGAAGCCATAAGAATATTTCTTGCCTATGCAGCATACAAGAGGCTCAAGGTCTTCCAAATGGATGTGAAGAGTGTCTTTCTTAATGGAGTGCTACAAGAAGAGGTTTATGTAGAACAACCTCCAGGTTTTGTTTCTCCAACTTAGCCCTCTCATGTTTTTAAATTGCATAAGGCTCTTTATGGTCTAAAGCAAGCTCCAAGAGCTTGTTATGAGTCCTTAGCTAGTTTTCTATTAGAGCATAAATTTACAAGAGGAACTGTAGATAAAACTCTTTTCACTAGACATCATAAGGACCAAATCTTATTAGTACAAATCTATGTGGATGATATTATATTTGGCTCTATAGATTCCAACTTATGCAAGAGGTTCTCTAACCTCATGCATTCCAGATTTGAAATGAGTAGCATGGGTGAGCTTTCCTACTTTCTTGGTCTCCAAGTGAAGCAG
Organism: Platanthera guangdongensis; assembly: GCA_039583875.1. Taxonomy (NCBI): domain Eukaryota; kingdom Viridiplantae; phylum Streptophyta; class Magnoliopsida; order Asparagales; family Orchidaceae; genus Platanthera; species Platanthera guangdongensis. The sequence continues at coordinate 90,191,982 of CM077149.1, forward strand.
TTCCCTGATGACATCTTCATCTCTCAAGCAAAATATACTAAAGAACTTCTAAAGAAGTTTGGATGGTTGATGCCTCAGCCAAGAAAGCTCCCATGACTACCAATGCTGTTGTGGAATCTGATGTACAAGGGAAACCTGTGGATCAGGAACTTTATAGGGGCATTGTTGGGTCCCTATTATACCTCACAGTAAGTAGGCCAGATATTATGTTTGTCACATGTCTTTGTGCTAGGTTCCAGGTGAACCCTAAAGAATCTCATCTAATTTTACTAAAAAGGATTTTGAGATATATAAAGAGTTGTCCTAATCTAGGCCTATGGTATCCTGCTGAATCAAAATTTGAGTTAACTGGATACTCTGATGCTGCTTTTGCTGGATGCAGGGTAGATAGAAAAAGTACTTCAGGGACTTGCCAGTTCCTAGGTATGAGATTAGTATCTTGGTTTTGTAAAAAGCAAACATCAGTGTCAACCTCTACTGCTAAAGCAGAATATATTACAGTAGGCAGCTGTTGTTCACAGATGCTTTGGATATAAAATAAGCTTCTAGATTATGGGTTCAACTTAAATAATTCAACGCTACTCTGTGATAATACAAGTGCTATAGCCATAGCCCAGAATCCAGTTCACCATAGTAGGACAAAACATATTGATATAAGACATCATTTCATTAGGGAGTGTGTAGACAAAAATAATATCAAGCTTGTCTATATCTACACTGATTTACAAAGGGCTGATATATTCACCAAACCTCTGGATGAGAGAAATCATATGTTCTTTGTAAATCAACTTGGAATGATCAATGGAGAAGACTTTATTTAATTTCTGTCTCCACTCGACGAATTTTCCAAAGTTCGTCGAACGGCTTTCGACGAACCGGGGAAAGTTTGAGAGATATTCGTCAAACGGAAATCGACGAACTCTCTGTGAGTGAAACAGTTTTCGTCGAATGGAGTTCAACGAACTTACTTCAGAAGATATTTGTCGAACGGAGTTCGATAAACTGTCTTCAATTCTTCTGGATAAGATCGACGAATTATTTCATTCAAAATTATTTCGTCGTCCTCAGTTCGAAGAATTATTTTTATTTTCGTGGAACGGAGTCTGTCGATTCATATTCTTGAAAACTCTATATTTATGTTTTCTTCGACCTCCGTCCCGTGCTTTCTGTTCCTTTGCACTTGATCGCCGTTTCTGTGTCTTTCTTGCAGGCGATTCCATGGCGATTCAGGCAAGCATTCTCACAGGCATGAAGTTCGATACAGGCTTTGACGTGGATTTTGATTCGTTTCAACATTCTGATCCCATCTTCCTTTACATTCTGGAACTCCTTGAAGAACAAGAACTCAAAACCTTGATGACAAGAAGAATCAAAATACACAACACTGAAATCAGAGAATGGGTCTACACCCTATCGCTAATAGAGGAGAATACAATGACATGAACCATTGCGGGTAACTCCGTCTCCTTAACTCCCGCAATCTTAACTGAAATTTTTGGATTAAGGACTGGAGAAGAGCAACTGGAGATTGAAATAGAGGAATCTGACATGATGCTGAGCCTCATGGGTTATACTGGAGATAACCCTAACAAACTCTTGAAGAAACACCTCTCTGCCCCTTATAAGTTTTTGGCAGATTGGTTGGAAAGGTTCTGCTTGGGAAACATACTGCCCATGATTACATCACCAAACACCAGTTTCTGGTCATGTGTGCAATCATCAACAAGAAACCAGTGGATTGGGCACATATTATTTTTGATTTGATACAGAAGAAAAATAAAAAAAAAGGAAGTATGCTTTGGAAGGATCCTAGGGATCTTCTTACAAGAAAAAGCTGCTGAATCACTGATCTCCCAGACCATATTCATCAATGTCAGTAAAAGGCTAACATGTGCCTTATTTGGCAAGTGAGAGAGGATAATAACCAAGCCAACCAAGGCTTCTACCTCTTCCACCCCAGCTTCTAAAGGCACCAGGGCTGTTAAAGCCACTCCCCCACATGCTGAAGAGATTCATCCAACTCCACCATCTCTTCCAGCCCCCCTTCTAGCAACATAAATCCCTCCCTCTTCCACTATACCTTCAACCCCACAACATACTCATGTTCCTACTCCACCTCAATCTTAACATGCTTCACCAGCTCCATCTCTACCACTTGACATCACTGACATTACATCTTCCCATCTTCAAGAAAATCAACCACCAACACCTCCTGATTCCCCCCATGACACCTACATTCCTACACCACCACAATCTCCTCTTCCCCCATATATCTCTTCAATACCATCTTACCATCTACCAACAGACACCATCATGCAAGATGCCACTCATCCATCCCCATCACCATCTACCATCCCTCCAGATGTTCACATACTTGATGCTCCACTTTCTATCCATCCCATAGTTCCCACTTCTACACCTTCTGCAACATTATCTACCACTCCATCATTGGACCACTCCACCATATCTTCTATCATTTCCATAATCACTCCCCTCCTCAAGTCCCTTATAGCAGAGGCCATTACACCTCTTGCTACCACCATCTCCTCTCTCTCTGACCAAATCTCTGCTCTTTCTACTGCCCCATCCTCAGCCAGGGGCCTGGCCACAGTTCCCACTGAAACTAGGCAGGGGGAGATGTCTGATGATGAAGCACCAGCTACAGCTCCAGATGCTTCAGCTCCAGCTCCAGTAGCAGATGCTCCAGCTTCAACAACAGCAGAGTGTACATAATACATAGATAAAGATTTGATTGACTTTATTGAAACTGATATGGATTTTGATGAATCAAACTCTGAAGAGCCTAATACTGTTGGTGATTTCATTCTTAATCCTACAGTTAATTTAGCAAATTTGTTGAGTATTTTTGATACTGTACATTTGCATTACCTTCCAGCTGAGATTACTAAGCCATCCCTGGCTATTATACCATACACTTCCCCCATCTCTTCAGAAGTTGCTAAGCAACTTAAGGACAGTTTTGTTATTGCACAGTCAGCAGTCACTCCACCTTCAGAAGTAGTGGCTATTCCCTCTTTCCCAATAATACCTTCAGCGCCAACCTTTGTCATGGATGACTCTCCCATGCCAGATCTAAATGAACTGATCTTGGCTGATATTGTAGATGAAAATAAGGCAGCAGCTGAAAACTCTGTCTAAGTTAGTTCTGATTTTTGTGTAGCTTCTCCTCCAACTCTTGCTGAAACTCTAACTCCTGCTGAAACTTCTGCTCCTGCTCCAGAAAAGCCTGCTATTTCTGCTAAAGCTTTGAAAGCTTTGGATGTTTTATATGATAACCCTCAAGGTTCTGACAATGATGATGATGAAGATAAGGATGAGGATTCAGATGAGGAGGATATAAAGAAGAAGAAGCAAGTATCAAAGAAAAGAAAGCTCCTCCTCCTCCTACTCCTAAGCCTAATCCAAACAATGACACCCATTACTACATTCTTTAAAAGATTACTCCATACAAATGGATGCCAGCATGGATGTGGCTATCTAAGAATCAGCAAAAGGAAAGGAAGAAGAGTAGAAGATACTCTCCTCCACCAGTTCAAAGGTATAGAAAAGATCCACTACCTCCTCCTCCTCCCGCAGCTGGTGTTTTTGGCTCTAGTTCTCAAAGGTCTGCCCCCATTCAAACATATCAAAGACATCAAGGGAGATCTCATCATGAAAGCAGCCAACACAGGCAACAATCTTCATGAAAATAACATCAGCAGTAACAACAATATCAACAACAACAACAACATCAACAACAACAACAACATCAACAAGCTGAAAGTCCTAAAAGATCACCATCTCCTCCTGTTCCTTATGAAGATCCAGAAATAGCCAACACAGCTAAAATGGCCAGGTTCTAGGAACTATTAGGCCTCTCTATGATTAACAAGGCAAAGACTGAAGGGAAGGATATTTCTGAATACACTACAATGTCAAAATACAGGATAGAAGAACTAAAAAGGTTTGAAAAGGATAACAAAATTTTTAATGTTGATGATTATATGAAATTACATCCTGAAGCAGTGGTCCCTAGAGCTACATCTCTAAAGATTATCGGGGCTGCTGACATGACAATGACTATGGAACAAGAGTTTAACCCAAATAGGGAAATAATCTTTACCAAGCCAGGAGACAAGGGCAAGGATGTAAAGCATCAGGAGAAGAAGCAGAAGAAGTGAAATATGAACCATTTTATTTCTGGTTTTCTATCTTAAACTGTTTCATATTGTTTGAACAAAGCATTTGTGTAAATATATCTGCTGCATGTGTTAATTATCTCTGCCAGATATATCTTTTTCCTGCTTTTTTTACTTTATGTTTTTATTTTGAGTCTATTAGTGACCTCACCCAAATATGGGGAGATTGTTGGATCCCTATTTTTATTTGATCTAGGTTCACTAACTTAGGATGATGTGACCCAACATGTATAGCCAGGGTCAAAGTTGTGTCCTAGAGTCTAGGACAAGTACTCAGTAACAACATCACATGGACAATCCTTCATCAGACTTCCATAGACTCAAGACTTAGAGTTTTTACAGAGATTCAGAGATTTCTCAAGAAACTAAGTAAAATGAGTTTGACGTTCGTCGAGCTCAGGTCGACGATAGTCGTTCTCAGCTCGACGATCTTAGAGATATTTTCTCTGAGCTGAGCTCGACGAACTTCAGTCACAGGTCGACGATCCTTGGACTCCACCTTCATCATTCTAAGTCCAGACTGTTCTCTAGACTCAGGTCGACGAAACTAGTTCTCAGGCCGACAAACTTCATTCTTTGCTCGACGATTTCTGGACTTCCACTTCAACTCTATTGCCAGAGGTTTATCAATTTTTCTCTAAGTCCAGAATCATTTTCAGCTCGACGAATTCAAGGTTCTCTAGACTTAGCTCGAAGAACATTATTCTTTGGTCGACGAATCTTTGGACTACTACAACATTCTGTCGAGACTATGTTCTCTAGTCTCAAGTCGACGAACTCAATTCTCTGCTCGACGAATTTTCAAACCAAAAGACTTGTGTCGATACTTAGAGCATATGTCGACACCAACTAAGTTGACACTAGAAGCACTTGTGTCGACACCCGGATCATCGGTCAACATTATGGAAGGGCTGTGTCGACATCACACAGAAGACTTGTGTCGGCACACAGAATATCAGTCAACACACAGAATATTTGACAACTCCAGAATAATTGCTGAACTCCAGTCGACGAACACATTTACCAGCTCGACGAATCGGCAAAGATTAAAAGAGACAGCAGTTCAGCTTCCAGCTCGATGATCATGGAACTCAGCTCGACAAACAAAAGCCGTCTGGTCGACGAATATAACAACTCAGCTCGACGAACTGTGGACTTAGTTCGACAAATTCTGCTAATTGTTCGACGATTCCAGACTTAGTTATTTCCGGCCTTCTGTCCCCACTCTAATGCAATAATTCCTGAGTAATTAATGCTCTAACATTCTCTGATTATAACCGTTAGAAGGAGCATTAATTATCGTCTTCTCCAGGATTATTGCTTATCATTTTTCCACGGGACAGTTGGGGAAATAGATCAATGCTGATTATTCTCAAGGTGGTCAGCATTAATTACAGATGCATTCAAATTTTTGAAAGAAAGAGAAGAAAAGAATAACAGACACACAGACATACAGACTGATAGAGAGAATCAAGCATCATTGAGAAAGCAAAACACAGAGCACAGCTTACTGAGAAGCACATAGTGATTACAGACAAACATTCAATCCTGAACAATCTGCTCTGTCAACAAAGAAGCATTCTCTGATACCCAGAGGCTCTTGACCAGAAACTCATCAGCACTTGAAGAAGAAGAACAACAACAATACCTATATCAATAGTCTTCTTTCTTCAAGTACTCCAAGACACTTCAAAAAAACAACTTCAGTTCAATCTGTCAAAGAAGTTCCTGAAGATTATAGCTGGTCAAGTATTCAGTTTGAAGACCTATCACCCTGAAGCTTAGCTCCTATTTTTTTCCTGATTCATTTTACATCTCAGGGGGAGCCTTAAGCTATAATCAAATCCATAAGTCTTCTCAGTTGTATATTGAGGAAGAGAAGACAAAATCATCTCTCACGCCCACTGTATAAATGGTTGTCATCTCCCTTCAAAAGTGATTCCTTGGTCGCAAGTCTCCTGATCAAAAGACTTGGATTGGTTTTTGAGCACCTCATCAAAAGCTCATTGGTGTCAAGCACCTGATCAAAAATCTGAGTGGATTCCTACCAAGGGTGGTAGAAAGGTGGATGTACCCAGGTTAGGGAACCACTATAAAATTCTTGTGTCGTCTGGTTGCCTCTTATTCTTTGGTTCTTGCTGTGTTTGTGATTTATGTTTATTGTTTTTAGTTTATTAATTTATGCACTTTTAATTTATAGCAAAAGCTATAATAGCTGTTAATAATTTTTTAGCATACTCTATTCACCCTCCCCCCCCCCCCCTCTAGCGTATTTTAGATCTAACTCTCACTTTCACAGTTTGTCTCCGCAGACGTGACTTTCTTCGAGAATGCGTCCTACTTCTCTCCTGAATCCCCTCTTCCTCCTGATGTCTCTGATTCTCCACCATCTCTCTCCGTTCCTTCCATGCATATCGATGTCTCACCTCCTACCTCATGTCCTCCTCCGTCTCCTTCATACCCCCTCCACCTTCTCCCTCTTCTCCGCAGCTATCTCTCTAGTCCCAGGACAGCCTTCTCCGCCACGGACGCTCCGGTCACTAAGGTACGAGTCGACCTGGATCTTCCCATTGCTCTTTGCAAAGGGGTACGGGCGTGTACTCAACACCCACTTACGACAGTTGTTTCCTATGATCGGCTTACTCCTTCTCGCAGGTGTTTTGCCTTGGCTATCTCGGCTACTGCCACTCCCTGCACCTACCAGGAGGCTCTTGCTATTCCTCATTGGAAAGATTCCATGGATGAAGAGATCGCGACTCTTACTGAAAGGGGTACCTGGACCCTTGTTCCTACACCAGTGGGTACTGATGTGGTTGGCTGTCGCTGGGTGTTTGTTGTGAAGTTTTGCCCAGACGGCACTATGGATCGCTATAAAGCCCGACTGGTGGCCAAAGGCTTCACTCAGACTTATGGGGTTAATTACTTTGATACTTTTTCTCCGGTTGCTCGTCTCAGCACCATCCGGGTTCTTCTCTCTGTTGCTGTCAACAGGGATTGGGCTATTTCCAAGCTTAATGTCAAGAATGCCGTTCTCTGTGGGGATCTTCAGGAGGACGTATACATGGAGCAACCTTCTGGGTATGCTTCTCAGGGGGAGACACGAGTCTGCCGGTTTAAGAAGGCCATCTATGGCCTAAAAAAGAGCCCTCGGGCGTGGTTTGACAAGTTCAGTGGCATTGTGGCTTTCATCAGCTTTGCAAGGAGTTCAGCTGATCACTCCTTGTTTATTTGCAAAACTGTCTCGGGACTGGTGGTTTTGGCGGTGTATGTGGATGATATTCTTCTTACTAGTGATGACCAGGCTGGGGTGGACTTGACAAAGAAACACCTCCGTCAACACCTGATCACGAAGGATATGGGCTCCCCGAAATACTTTTTGGGGATAGAAATCTCTCAAAAACCTGACTCGCTGGTTCTCTCCCAACAGAAGTATGCTCTTGATCTTCTACAAGAGACAGGATTGACTGGTGCCAAACCGGCCCGGTATCCCATGGCTACTGGAGAAGACAAAATATGGACAGATGACTCGCCTCTTCTATCTGATTCCACAAGGTACAGACTTCTGGTGGGCAAACTCATTTATCTCACGGTGACCAGACCCGACATCTTCTATGTTGTAGGCAAGGTTAGTCAGTTCATGCAAGCTCCTAGAGAATGCCATCTTCAGTCTGCCTTGAAGATATTAAAGTATGTCAAAGCAGCAACAGGAAAAGGGCTACTCTTTCAGAAGAATGATCATATGAGGGTTGAAGCCTACTTAGATTCAAGCTATGCGGATGATAAAGGCGATCGTAAATTTACATCAGGTTTTTGCACATTTATTGGAGGAAATCTTGTGAGTTGGAAGAGCAAGAAACAGTCTGTTGTCTCCAGATCCAGTGCAGAAGCCAAATGTCGGAGTACGGCGTCAACCACGTGTGAGTTAAAATGGTTGTGTGCTCTTATGCTTGACATAGGAGAGGTCTACGACTATCCTCTTCCTATGTTCTGTGACAACAAGACCGCTATATACATATCCAAAAATCTGGTCTTCCATGAGAGAACAAAACATATAGAAGTTAACTGCCATTTCATTCGGGAAGAGATCTTGAAGAAACAGATTTGTACTCCATTCGTCACCTCCGACAAAGAGTTGGCGGATATCTTCACAAAGTCGGTTTCTACTTCCTTCTTCCACATTTGTGACAAACTGGACATGATTGATATCTATGCTCCAGCTTGAGGGGGAGTGTTGAAGTATGAGACCGAGCGGTCTGGCGGTCTAAGTTTGGCGGGTTGTAGACCGCGCGGTCTAGCGGTTACTCCCTAGCGGTTTGGTATACAGACTGTTGTTGTTTGTAGTCCGAGTGGTCTGGCGGTTTCTCTCAATCGACTTTGAGAACGAGCGGTCTAGCGGTCTCCTAATGCGACTTGGTCTCTTCCTTCTGGTGTTGCCGAACGGTTAGCCCATTTGTCTAACCGCTCGTCCTGTTCGGTCTCTTTATTTCTAGCCGCACAGCTATGTAATTTTTTAGTCCCACATTATTTATTTGTACTCTCTCCTCTCTCCTTCATTCTGTAAAAGGGAGGTCATACCTTTGTAAATCCTATCTTTTTGGATAATAAAACTTTCAATTATTCAAATTTCGGGCTTGTTTTTAGTCGTTTGTTCGCTATTCTCACAGTTGAGAATGCGAGTAACTAATCCCGACCAGAGCACCTATTGCAAATTTGAGCGAGCACCTGTGCGACCGCGTTCAGCGGTATGCAAGCGGAAACAACAACACAATACGAAAATAAAAGTAATAAAAGCACAGAAATGCACACAAAAAATTTTTAACGTGGAAAACCCAAATCGGGTGAAAAACCGAGGGACGATCGGAGTCCAACCCGGAAAGCCTACACTAAAAGTGTGTGAAAAATCGCACACACGGATTATATGCTTTCCTTACACCGATCCACACACAAATACAATCCACAAAGGATACGCATCCTTCCTTCCAATCCACACACACAAGTACAAGATCGTAAAAGAAATACAAGGGAGGTGAGAAGTGTTACCCGGATGGATTTCAAAATCCGTCCCAACATCAAAGATGGCATTCTCCAAACCCACAAAGAAGGATGGCTATACACAGCCACTTCCAACTCTGCTCTTCATCCTCCAAAGCAACGCCGATGGTCGGCTACACCAGCAGAACAGAAAATACGGCAGCAGCGCCCCCTTAGGCTCCAGCGAACAAGGAAAGGGGCAGCGGCTGCTTCCTTCGGCTCCAGCAAAACAGAGAGGGAACGCCCTCCTTCGGCTCTAGGAAAATAGAGGACGAGGAAGATGCCCCCGGTCCTCTTCGGCTCAGGCGAACAAGAAAGAGGCGGGTGGCGGCCGGCGGACCGTGCGGTTCCAAGAAAATCGCGAGAGAGAGGGGGAGGAGCGGCGCTTGCGATTTTCGCGAACAGGAGCACAGGGAGAGGGGGCGGACCGGCTTTGTTTTAACCCTAACTCTGCCTCTTTTTTGTGTTTTTATATAAATATATGTGTGTAGGTGTAAGAAACAAGAGCAAATCACGAGCGGCAACTAGCGCGTCCGGTGGTTTTTACTGACTCGGATGGGAACCACACCCAACACTCTTGTGTGCGCTATACCGCACTCCATTCAATTCTGTGTCATACTAGGAAATAATTGTCACCTTATGAAAATTTAATCTATGTACCAAGCTGCTACTAGATGATTCTGTCAGAATTTTGTCTGGCCTCAAGGTTTTTTTTCGTTATGGGGTTTTCAATTAAAAATCTTGTTGTTTATTGTAGGTTCTTTATTTTGACTGTTTATACATACAACTCACTCCGACCTAAGACTGCCCACTATGTTCAATCCATGGTAGGGTCGTGTTAAAATTCAACAAACCCGCAGAGGCCTCCTCGGATACCCTGTTGAAACTCAACAAACCGGAGGAGAACACCCCACTTATATTGTTGAAAGTTTTCCCGGATCTTGGAGTTAGCAGGGGTTATCTCAACAAAGCAGTAACAACCAGCAACACATGCAGCACAAGCTTCTTTATTGATCAAGAGCAAACTTCTTTACAAGACGAGACATACATGGCGAGACATGCTTCACCAAAAACCAAAACCAGGAGAGCAGAGATAGTTACAAAGACAAGACACAAAATAAGCCGCGCGGACTCAATTACCAAGCCGCCAGTCTATTGCTGTGGAGTCCGATCAATATGCCAGGTCGCCAGACCGCAGCCCAAGCCGCGCGGACTACCCCTTATTCTAATGCTTAGCTCTTCACCTCCGATCTGCAGGCCACGTGACCGCGAGGTCTCCTAGCCACCAGACCGCACAAGCTGCGCCACTGAATGGAACAGTCCGCCTGAAGCAGACGACTTCCTGAACCCCGAACCAAGTTGCCAAAGAGAAGATCGCCTAGTCTCAATCCGCGACCTGCTGTTTACCGCATGTTGCTTAACCGCAGAGTCCGCACTGTCCCTGACTGCAATCAGAGCCAAGTCCTGGCTTTCAAGTGCTATCCGCACAACCTGCACAGCACAACCGGGTCAACTCGTAATCCGCGCGGACACCAAGGTGCAGACCACAGTAACTTACACGAGATCAATTACTTTTCACTTACTTCGATTCAGGTTCTCTTGGCACATCCCTGATGTGACATGGGTCCTATTTATAGGCACGATGATGAGTATGGTCACCGCCCAAACCGATAGGATCACCGCCACATCTCGCAGCAAGAACAAGTGTGTCCGCCAGCCCGCGGACACACACTCCAGTTCGCCGCTCCTCTGCAGATAGCCAGTCCACCCCAGCTTCTCCAAGGCCGGACTCCAATATCCAGCCCGCCTTGCCGCCAAAGGCCAAGCCAGGACCACCACAGCCGGACTCCATAACAGCTATGTCCGCCAATCCGCGGACACAACACTAGTCCGCATAACCCGAGCCCGCAGCCTCGCCATTAAGGCACCTGCCGGACTCAGCGGACACTCGGCTTCCGTCTGCACACCCCGAGTCCATTGCCTCGTCCAAGGCACTACCGGACTCAGCGGACACGCCGATCCAGTCTGCTTACTCAGCACACTCCAGTCCGCATTCCTGAATTCATAACCTCATTACAAGGCTAAACCAAACTCAGCGGACTCTATCTCCAGTCCGCACGCTCTTGCACAGACAATCCTCCAGTCTGCATATCCCCAAGCTAGCAATCAAGGCAACAACACTTCTACTAAGCTTGGAGGACTGAGAAAGCAGCCCGCGCTCCACTGCGCGATCTCCCCGGACAAAGCCAACCTGGACTTGGTTCAGATCCCACCAAGTCCAGTCCACTGGCCACAAGGGCCAGTCCACACTTACTGGCGGACACTAGATCTAGCCCGCCATACCGGGCGACCTCCATCTTTTGTCCGCACTGACCGGCGGTCTCCGCGGCTTCCACTTGCCGCTGCACTAGAGCAAGACCAAGGCAACTGCCAAACCGGTCTGCCAAGCTCCAGTTCGTCAGTCCACTTCATGCCGGACTCCGCGGATAGGATTTCTATCTGCCCGGTTACTTCCTGGGATCCAACTGCTTGCTGAGTATTCGTCGGCCTGACAGACCGCTGCTGCTGTCCGCATAGTCCGCGCGAACAGATCGCCCAGGCCGCCACAGAGCAAACTGCCTGTAACATCCCTGTCGACTTAGCAGTCCGCCAAACCTGTCCGCGTAGTCCGCGCGGATAGGTTGCCCAAGCCTTCCATTTACCCACTTTCACTTCACAATTTTCAACACTCCCCCTTGAAGTGAGAAGTGGTGAATAACTCCAGCAGCTCCCGTAACCTTGCACATGGTCCTTCCGATAGCATCTATGAAGAGATGTCCAAGACATAGTCCTTGCCCCGCATATCATGGACCATGAGGGAGCCCTCTAGCATCTCCAAAAAGGAGCCATGCTTCCCTCTGCCTTCTTTAGCTTCAACCTCCACTGCATCACAGGAGTATCACAAACTACCTTGGGCACAGAAGCCCAAGCCTTGTTATCTCTGAGAGAATTCACCTCTTCAGCCTTGGTGTCAACCACCTCCTTGATTCTAGTGGGGTCATCACAACCAGAAGTACCTTGCTCGACCTGAGGGCTAACAAAGAAACACGGGACCAAGTCCGCCGTGTTCCCTTCACTATATCGAGCTGGTGGCTTACTGATCCTCTTCGATCTCCGAAGAACCTGATCATGGCTAACCACCTCCGCTGCTCCTGAACCAGCTCCGTTCCCGAGCAAACCTGGAACAATGCTCCCCCTGCTTTCTGAACAAGATGCCTCCTTACTGGAATCAGAAGCACCTGGAGCAACGCTCCCCCTCCTACCTGAACCCGAAGACTCTCCTCTTGAACAAGAACAGCCTGGAACATTGCTCCCCCTGCTTCCAGAACTGGAAGCCTCCGCCTTCGAGCCAGAAGAACTTGGAGCATCGCTCCCTCTACTTCCTGACCCTGACGCCTTTGCCCCGGAGCTAGAACAACCCGGAGCACCTGGTGACTCAGGCAACTCCACTTCCTTAGCAGCAGCCTCCTTCACCCCACCATCTGACCTGCTTATCTCTAGCTCCACATGAGAGCTACCCCAATACGGCGTCAACTCACCGAAGACAATGTCTCTCGACACTATGAGTTTCTTCGTCGCAGGATCCATACACCTCCATCTTCTCCTCTACTCATCATACCCAACAAAGACTAGCTTTATCTTGAGAGCACCCGGAGAGTGTATGTAGCAGGTAGATCCAAACACCCGAAGGTGTTTCACGCTGGGCTTCACTCCGAACATCAGCTCATAGGGAGTCTTCACTATGATCGGACTAAGAGGCATCCGGTTGATGACATGAGCAGCACATGCCATCCCTTCCGCCCAAAGAGCCTTCGGAACGCCTTTACTCTGAAGCCAACACTTGCAGGTCTCCATTAACCAACGGATCATCCGAGCTGCAATACTACCTTGTTGTGAAGTATGTCCATAAGAAAACTCCTTCCGGATCCCTTGCTTCCTGCAAAAGTGTGAGAACTCGGTTGAGCCAAACTCACCACCGATACTTGTCCTCAACACCTTGATTCTCTGACCAAGCTGACCTTCCATAAGCTTCTTGAACTCCACAAACAAGCGTACCATGTTGGACTTCTTCTTCATGAAGTATACCCATGTATACCTTGAATAGTCATCAACCAATATTAGCATGAACCTGCTGCCTCCAAGACTGGCTGTGACGGTCGGTCCCACCAGAGCACAATGGACAACCGCCAATGGTGCTTTACATTTGGATTGTGCTTTATCAACCATGAAGCGATAGGCTCCACTTTCCTGACATCCCGCACACTCCCGACCATCGCCATAGGATGACAATCTAGGCAAGCCTCTTACGAGTCTTCTTTCCGCCAGTGCTTTCAGCTTGTCCATCCCTACATGCCCCAGTCTTTCATGCCAGATAGTTGCACTATCACTGACATTCATCCGATCAGCTCCAGAACTAGTTGATGTCTCAACTACCTTCTTCTCCTTACCTCCGACAAGAGCTACGTTCGCCGAGAGCAAGACAACCTTGCACTCCTTCCAAAGATGACCTTGCTGCTTGCATTTATAGCACCTTGGTCCTTCCTTCCTCTTCCTATCAAGCCTAGGAGAAACACTACTTTCTTCCTGATACGAAGTAGAGAGACCATCTTCAGCAGCAACCTTCACCTCCTTCCTGAACAACCCATCAAGGGAAGTCCAAACCTCCGCAGCTGACCGACATCCACTGATGTGGTCCAAGAGCTCCGATGAGATCACCTGCTTGAGAATAGACTCCGTTTTCGCATTTATCTCCTTCCAAGCTCTCATCTCTTCAGCATTGCCAGCAGTATCCTCTTGTCTTCCTGCTCCGCATACAACCTCCCAAAGGTCCTCGCCAAGAAGAAAGCTCTTCATACAGGACTTCCACCTTTCAAAGTTCGTCACTGTAAGGAGATCAATTCCAAGACAACTTGCATCCTCCACTGTCATGGTTCTACCACCGGTTTCCTCTACAGAAGAGAAACTACTTCCATTGAGCACTGCTTGACCACTCCAACAATCTCGCTCTGATTCCATGTTAAAATTCAACAAACCCGCAGAGGCCTCCTCGGATACCCTGTTGAAACTCAACAAACCAGAGAAGAACACCCCACTTATATTGTTGAAAGTTTTCCCGGATCTTGGAGTTAGCAAGGGTTATCTCAACAAAGCAGTAACAACCAGCAACACATGCAGCACAAGCTTCTTTATTGATCAAGAGCAAACTTCTTTACAAGATGAGACATACATGACGAGACATGCTTCACCAAAAACCAAAACCAGGAGAGCAGAGACAGTTACAAAGACAAGACACAAAACAAGCCGCGCGGACTCAATTACCAAGCTGCCAGTCTACTGCTGTGGAGTCCGCTCAGTCCGCCAGGTCGCCAGACCGCAATCCAAGCAGCGCGGACTACCTCTTATTCCAATTCTTAGCTCTTCACCGCCGATCTGCAGGCCGCCTGACCGCGAGGTCGCCTAGCCGCCAGACCGCACAAGCTGCGCCACTGAATGGAACAGTCCGCCTGAAGCAGGCTACTTCCTGAACCCCGAACCAAGTTGCCAAAGAGAAGACCGCCTAGTCGCAATCCGCGACCTGCTGTTTACCGCCTGTTGTTTAACCGCAGAGTCCGCACTGTCCCTGACCGTAATCAGAGCTAAGTCCCGGCTTTCAAGTGCTATCCGCACAACCTGCACAATACAACCGGGTCAACTCTTAATCCACGCGGACACCAAGGTCCAGACCGCAGCAACTTACGCGAGCTCAATTACTGTTCACTTACTTCGGTTCAGGTTCTCTTGGTACATCCCTGATGTGACATGGGTCCTATTTATAGGCACGATGATGAGTATGGTCACCGCCCAAACCGATAGGATCACCGCCACATCCCGTAGCAAGAACAAGTGTGTCCGCCAGCCCGCGGACACACACTCCAGTTCGCCGCTCCTGTGCAGATAGCCAGTCCGCCCCAGCTTCTCCAAGGCCGGACTCCAATATCCAGCCCGTCTTGCCGCCAAAGGCCAAGCCAGGACCACCACAGCCGGACTCCACAACAGCTATGTCCGCCAATCCGCGGACACAGCACCAGTCCGCATAACCCGAGCCCGCAGCCTTGCCATCAAGGCACCTGCCGGACTCAGCGGACACTCGGCTTCCGTCCGCACACCCCGAGTCCATTGCCTCGTCCAAGGCACTGCCGGACTCAGCGGACACGCCGATCCAGTCTGCTTACTCAGCAAACTCCAGTCCGCATTCCTGAATTCATAACCTCATCATAAGGCTAAACCGAACTCAGCGGACTCTAGCTCCAGTCCGCACGCTCTTGCACAGGCAATCCTCCAGTCCGCATATCCCCAAGCTAGCAATCAAGACAACAACACTTCTACTAGGCTTGACGGACTGAGAAAGCAGCCCGCGCTCCACTGCACGATCTCCCCGGACTAAGCCAACCTGGACATGGTTCAGATCCCACCAAGTCCAGTCCACTGGCCAGAAGGGCCAGTCCGCACTTACTGGCGGACACTGGATCTAGCCCGCCATATCGGGCGACCTCCAGCTTTTGTCCGCACTGACCGACGGTCTCCGCTGCTTCCACTTGCCGCTGCACTAGAGCAAGACCAAGGCAACTGCCAAACCGGTCTGCCGAGCTCTAGTTCGTCAGTCCGCTTCATGCCGGACTCCGCGGATAGGATTTCTATCCGCCCGGTTACTTCCTGGGATCCAACTGCTTGCTGAGTATTCGCCGGCCTGACAGACCGCTGCTGCTGTCCGCGTAGTCCGCGCGAACAGACTGCCCAGGTCGCCACAGAGCAAACCTCCTGCAACATCCCTGCCGACTTAGCAGTCCGCCAAACCTGTCCGCGTAGTCCGCGCGGATAGGTTGCCCAAGCCTTCCATTCACCCACTTTCACTTCACAATTTTCAACAGGTCGAGTGACCCTTCAACATATATATACATTATATCAAATAAATTATGTAAATATTATAATAATTTACTTAAGAATTAAATATAATATAAATATATTATGTCATGTGATGACCTATATTGAACTAGCGTTCATGCATAAAATGTGGCGACAAGTACTCGGTTGCCCCATGAGTGGTGAAAATAATTTTGTATTGGGTCTTCAAGCAGTCATCATGTACTATCACATATTACGCACGAGTAGATGGTGTGGACAACTAATAGTGTTTATTTTGAAAATGTAAAATCATATTTAAACAGTTGTGTTGAAACCAGAAATCCGGTTTCTGTGGAGTTCGAATTTTTGGGGAAGGGGTGACTGCACACTTTCTTTGTCTTGCAAGCTTGGCTGACCGAAGACTTAGAACTTGAAACTGACTCAAGGGTCTAGCACGGAGGTCCAACCATGTTGAAATTTGTGAAGTGGAAGTGGGTGATGGGCAGGCCGGGCGGACTGTGCGGCCTGAGCTGTCTGAGTTCGCGGCCTGGGCGGACTGCTGGTGGCCTATGGCCAGAGAAGTCGGGCTTCTAGCAAAGCGGACTAAGCATACTGCGGTTTGCGGGCTGTTGGCAGTGCTTGTTGATCAGCGGCCTTGTGGTTTTGTAAGCTCTTATGTACCTAGACGGGTTGGAGATTGAATCCGCGGGAGGCTTACGGACTGGTTGAGTCCGCGGTGTCCGCTGTTGCGGGCTGGCCTTGGAGATCAGCTGTGGGCCTTGCCGATCTCTCCGGTGTTGCAGCGGGTGTTAGCTGCTGTGGAGGACTACGCGAACTGGTGTCAGAGTCCGGTAGTTGGCCGTTTGTTTGGGCAGTTGTGCGAGTATAGCATGCAGACTCTGTGGAGTTGGCGATCTGCTTTGAGTGTGGACAACCCGGGCCTTGTCCGCCTAGCTCGCGCTAGGCCCTTTGGTGATTCTGGACTTGGTCACATTCTATGACAAGTCCAGTGTTTCCGCAGTATCCTCCAAGTCCGCTATTGACCGGGCGGACTGCCTTTCGGTCGTGGACTTGTGGCGGATGGAGGCTTTGCTCTTGTCCTGTGCAGACTGCCTCTTTCGTGTGCGGACTGTCGCTTAAGGGGTTGTGGTTGTCCATGTGTGATGATGTTTGCGGACTGTGTGGACGGTGCGGACTATACCTTGTACACATAGTGTGGGCGGACTGGTGCAAGTCCGCCTAGTTGTGAACATCTGTGTCTTGCTCCTGGCGGTTTTCTTGGAATCCGGCTAAGTCCTTGCGGACTCAGCGGACGGGTCTTTGCTAGTGCGCGAGCTGGGGTGGTGACTCTATTCACTAGGGTGGTGACCACACTCCTCACCTCGCCTATAAATAGACCCCCCGACACGTCTACAGTAACTGAGTGAACAGTAAGTGAGGCTTGGGCGATTGTTGCGGACTGGTTTTTTCTGTCTGCACGGGTTCAGTAGAGCTGACGGTTTGTTGTGTGCAGGTCGCGTGACTAGTTTCCAGGAGCCAGGAGTTTGGCTGTGACTTCGGTCAAGTGTTGTGAAGGGTGCGGTCTCAGCAGGTCGCTTCTGCGGCTTGTCAGTTCTCTGCTTCAACTTTTCCAAGTTCCAATAACCTGTCCGCCAGTCTCAGGCGGGTAGGCAGCCTATTCTTCAGTTCATCAGCAGTCAGCAAATAACGGTGTGTCCGCGCGACCTCGCGGTCTTGGCGGACTTCGTGCTTTATTCGGCGTGTAGCAGCTTCAGCTCGGGCGGCTTCGGCGACCTTGGCGGACTGGGCGGTCTCTGCAGTCTCCAGTGCTGTCCGCCCGGCTTGTTTTGTGCTTTCTGTTGTAGCTTGTGTACTAGCAAAATCATGTCTCGCTATGTATACCCCGTCTTGTAAAGAAGTGTAAATGAATATAAGACCTGCTTGTTCTTCCATTTGTGTTTTGTGTTAAGCTTGCTCTTTGGGTTTTCGCATGATCAAGGTGTTAACTGGATAGTTCGGAGAATATTAATTTGGCTTTAGGCTATCCTGCTGACCACCTTGAGAAAATTCAACATTGTATCAGAGCCAGGTTCAGTTGCTTGAGCGGTGTTCAACCAATGTTGTTGCTCCGTGCTTGAGTGGTGATCAACCTGTGTTGTTGCTCTGTGCATCTGGAAGCTTAACCAAAGGTTGTTGCAATGGAAGTGAGCTATGCAAGAGGTCTTGGTATTGAACTCTTAATGTCGACTAACTTTAAGAAGTGGAAGTCGTGCATGAAGAGCTACCTTCTGGGTGAGGATCTATGGGAAGTCTTCGGTGGTGACGACAGATAGGAAGTTACTGCTGCGTTTGGTACTGCTGAGCAGGTGAGGCTCCAGAGAAAAACAAATGCCAAGGCGGAGTTTGTTCTCAAGAGTGTCGTGTCACCAGAACTGTTTGATCACATCATTGGATATGAGTCTGCTGCTGATATTTGGACAACTATTGATGAGTTGTTCAATAGGAAGAATGCGGCTAGACTTCAGTTTCTAGAGAATGAGTTGGCTAGGACAACTCAAGGAGACCTGACCATCTCAAAGTTCTTTCTGAAGATGAAGAGCTTGTGTGCTGAGCTATCAACACTTGATCCTGATGAGCCTATATCTGAGGCTAAGATGAAAAGACACATAATCCGCGGCTTGCGGAAGGAGTATGTTGCCTTTGTGACGTCTGTTCAAGGCTGGGCTACTCTACCATCTCCGCTGCAGCTTGAGAACCTGCTTGCTTCGCATGAGAGTTTGGCAAGGCAGATGTTGGAGTCAATATCAATCAGGAAGACAGTGAAGCTCTCTTCTCAGGCAAGAAGAAGAAGGGATGGGAAGGGAAGAAGAAGATCACCGCTGCTAAAAATGAGCCTTCAACTTCTTATCAGTCAGAGAAGAGCGCTGCTCCTAAGAAGGATTGGAAGAGGAACTTGAAATACTACAGGTGTCATCAGCGGGGACACTTCAAACATGACTTCAAGGTCAAACTGCAGCCTGGGCATGCTGCTGGCAAGGAGGAAGCTTGCTCTAAGAGTGAGGAAGCTGGATGGGGCAGAGCTTTCATGACGGACACTTGTGTCCGTGCCTTGCCCGCTGTCGACTTCAACGACGATTGGATCGTGGACTCCGGGTGTGGTCATCACCTCACTGGAGACAAGTCGAAGTTCTCTTCCTTGAAAGTTTACACAGGTAACGAATCTATCATAACTGCAGATAATATTGTTTATGTAGTAGAGAAGGAGGGGGTTGTGTCTTTGGGTAGTGATAAGGGGCCACTCACGTTAAGGAGTGTGTATCACGTACCGGGCATGAAGAAGAACCTCTTCTCTGTGACCAATGCTGTAGACGCGAGTTATCACGTTCTATTTGGGCCAACAGAAGTGAAGTTCCTTCGCAATGTATCAGCGGTTAAGGCTGATGTTGCTCATGTTGGGAGAAGAGTGAAGAACTTGTTTATTCTTGCAACTAACTCTTATGTTGATCGGATGAGAGCAAACGATAGCGCTGCTATATGGCACGAGAGGCTGGGGCATGTACGTATGGATAAGCTGAACGCTATGGCTAACAGAAGCCTTGTAAGAGGCTTGCCTAAGCTATCTTCTTTTGTCGACGGTCATGTTTGCGCGGTATGTCAGTACGGCAAGGCTCATCGCCTTTCGTTTGATAAATCACAAATGAGGAGCAAGAGACCATTGGACTGTGTCCATGGAGACTTGATGGGACCAACCGACACTGCTAACCTTGGTGGGAGCAGATACATACTTGTGCTGATTGATGACTACTCAAGATATACTTAGGTTTATTTCTTGAAGGAGAAGTCTGAAGCCTTCCGTTTGTTTGTGGAGTTCAAGGAGTTGGTGGAGGGCCGGCTTGGCTCGTGGATCAAGAAGCTTAGAAAAGACAACGGTGGTGAGTTTGTCTCCTCCGAATTTTCTAACTTCTGCAGGAATCACGGGATCCACATAGAGCTTAATTGTGCTCACACTCCACAACAAAACGGAGTAGCAGAGCGGAAGATTCGTCATCTGACGGAGACTCGCAAATGTTGGCTTCATGCGAAAGACATTCCTAGGTCCTTCTGGGCGGAGGGGATGTCTTGTGCTTCTTATATCATCAATCGGATGACGCTCAGCCCGATCAACATGAAGACTCCTTTTGAGATGTTGCTGAAAGAGAAGCCCAGTGTGTAACACCTTCGGGTGTTTGGATTAACTTGTTATGTGCATGTCCCGGATGTTTCACAGACAAAGCTTGATGCAAAGGCAAGGAAGCTTGTCTTTGTTGGCTATGATGAGCGGAAGAAGGGATGGAAATGCATGGATCCTGCAAAGAAGAAGTCTGTTGTCTCAAGAGATGTGGTCTTTGACGAACTGACGTCGTATGGATGTGGCTCGATTGAGCTAACCGAGAGCAAGGTTGATGGAGAACAGAAGGTAGCTGATGGAGTTCTGGAAGAGGAGCTTGTTATATCACCAGCAGCTCTTGTTGCTTCAAGTTCTGGTGCTGAGGCTTCTGGATCAGGAAGCAGGGGGAATATTGCTCAAAGCTTGCCTGAAGGTGGAATTGAGCCTGAAGAAGCAACAGAGGTAGTGAGCAAGGAGCAACCTATTGGAGATCGAAGAGGGTTGTGAAGCCACCTGCTCAATACTGTGATGGAAACGCAGTGAGTTTTGTCTCCTGCTTGCCTGCAAACTTTAATGAGGCCACTGGAGTCAAGGAGTGGGATGATGCCATGAAGGAAGAGATTGCTACTCTCAAGAAGAATGAAACCTGGGACCTTGTGCCCAAGGTTGATGGCATTACTCCGGTGACTTGCAAGTGGGTGTTTAAGTTGAAGAAGAAGGTTGATGGGAGCATTGATAGATACAAAGCCCTCCTGGTTGCTCGAGGATTCTCACAGCAGTATGGAGAAGACTATGAGGAGACTTTTTGTACAGTTGCAAAGATAACTTCTGTTAGAGTGGTAATCGTCTTGGCTGCTTGCAAGGGATGGAGAATGTGTCAGCTTGATGTGAAGAATGCTTTTCTTTACGGAGAGATTGACAAGGACATCTTCATGGATCAGCCACTTGGATTTGTTTCTGAAGTTCATCCGGACTATGTCTGCAAGCTCAGGAAGGCTCTCTACGGGTTGAAGCAAGCTCCTAGAGCTTGGTATGGAAAGATAATAGAGTATCTACAATTCTGCGGTTATCTTGCTTCCAACTCAGATTCAAGCTTGTTCGTTAAGAAGAAGGGGGAGCTTCAAGTCTTGGTCCTGCTGTATGTGGATGATATGATCATCACATGGAATTCGAAGGAGGAAGTAGCTAGGCTCAGGGTTGAGCTTGCTATACGCTTCGAGATGAAAGACTTGGGAGAGCTTCATCACTTTCTCGGTCTTGAAGTGTAGAGGAAGGAGTGCAAGATTCTCATTTGCCAGAAGGGATATGCGGATCTCATTGTAAGTCGATTCGGCATGGGCGAAGGGAAGAGTTGCTCTACTCCACTGGAACATGGGCTGAAGGTTCGACGAGATGAAGGAAGGATTCTTTTTGATCCCTTGGTGTTCAGGGCTCTTATAGGGAGTTTGATCTACCTGACGATTACAAGGCCAGACATTGCTTGTTGTTGGCCGAGTAAGTCAGTTTATGGCTGAACCAAGGAAGTATCATCTGGTAGCGACAAAGAACATCTTGAAGTATGTCAAGACAACTTCTAATATGGGACTCCTCTATAGTAGGGATGCAGACTTTGCTTTGCTTGGGTACACGGATGCTGATTATGGTGGTAACTCGGATGATCAGAGATCAACTTCGGGTTATGTGTTAACTTGTGGATCAGCTTGCATTTTGTGGTGTAACAAGAAGCAGGATTCTGTATCCGTGTCTACTACGGAAGCTGAGTATAAGGCTTCGGCCTTGGCTGCTCGGGAAGCCATCTGGTTGCGGAGGCTTGTAGAGGATGTTCATGAAGAAGTGAAAGGGCCTACTTTACTCCAGGGTGACAATAAGAGTGCTCTCAAACTGGTAAACAATTCAGTGTGTCACACAAGGACCAAACATATTGAGATCGAGCACCACTTCATAAGAGAGAAGGTGTTGGAGGGATCTCTTCTGGTCGGGCATGTTCGGAGTGAAGATAATCTTGTTGACATCGTCATGAAGCCGTTGTCGAAGGGGCCATTTCAGCGGTTACGAAGCTTGCTGGGCTTGATCACCACTTCTCACTTCAAGGGGGAGTGTTGAAATTTGTGAAGTTGAAGTGGGTGATGGGCAGGCCGTCCGGCCTGAGCGGTCTGAGTCCGAGGCCTGGGCGGACAGCTGGTGGCCTATGGCCAGAGAAGTCGGGCTTCTATCGAAGCGGAATGAGCAAACTGCAGTTTGAGTGATGTTGGAAATGCTTGTTGATCAGCGACCTTGTGGTTTTGCAAGCTCTTATGCAGCCAGACGGGTTGGAGATTGAATCCGCGGGATGCTTGCGGACTGGTTGAGTCCGCGGTGTCCGCTGTTGCGGGCTAGCCTTGGAGATTGGTTGTAGCCCTTGCCGAGCTCTCCGGTGTTGCAGCGGGTGTTAGCTGCTGTGGAGGACTATGCGGACTGGTGTCGGATTCTGGCAATTGTCCGTTTGTCTAGGCAGTTGTGCGAGTATAGCATGTAGACTCTGTGCAGTTGGCGATCTGCTTTGAGTGTGGGCAACCTGGGCCTTGTCCTCCAAGCTCGCGCTAGGCCCTTTGGTGATTCTGGACTTGGTCACATTCTGTGACAAGTCCAGTGTGTCCGCAGTATCCGCCAAGTCCGTTGTTGACCGGGCGGACTGCCTTTTGGTCGTGGACTTATGGCGGATGGAGGCTTTGCTCTTGTGCTGTGCGGACTGCCTCTTTCATGTGCGGACTGTCGCTTAAGGGGTTGTGGCTATCCATGTGTGATGATGTTTGCGGACTGTGTGGACGATGCAGACTATACCTTTTCAGCATAGTGTGGGCGGACTGGTGCAAGTCCGCCTAGTTATGAAGATCTGTGTCTTGCTTCTGGCGGTTTTCTTGGAATCTGGCTAAGTCCTTGCGGACTCAGCGGACTTGTCTTTGCTAGTGCGCGAGCTGGGGTGGTGACTCTATTCACTAGGGTGGTGACCACACTCCTCACCTCGCCTATAAATAGACCCCCCCGGCACGTCTACAGTAACTGAGTGAATAGTAAGTGGTGCTTGGGCGATTGTTGCGGTCTGGTTTTTCCTGTCCGTGCAGGTTGAGTAGAGCTGACGGTTTGTTGTGTGTAGGTTGCACGACTAGCTTTCAGGAGCCAGGAGTTTGGATGTGACTTCGGTCATGCTGTGAAGGGTGCGGTCTCTACGGTCTCAGCAGGTCACTTCTGCGGCTTGTCAGTTCTCTGCTTCAACATTTCCAAGTTCCAATAACCTGTCCGTCAGTCTCAGGCGGGTAGGCGGCCTATTCTTCAGTTCATCAGCAGTCAGCGAATAACAGTGTGTCCGCGCGACCTCGCGGTCTCGGCGGACTCCGTGCTTTATTCGGCGTGTATCAGCTTTAGCTCGGGCGGCTTCGGCGACCTTGGCGGACTGGGCGGTCTCGGCGGTCTCTAGTGCTGTCTGCCAGGCTTGTTTTCTGCTTTCTGTTGTAGCTTGTGTAGTAATGAAATCATGTCTCGCTATGTATACCTCGCCTTGTAAAGAAGTGTGAATGAATATAAGACCTGCTTGTTCTTCCATTTGTGTTTGGTGCTAAACTTGCTCTTTATGCTTCCGCATGATCAAGGTGTTAACTGGATAGTTCTGAGAATATTAATTTGGCTTTAGGCTTTACTGCTGACCACCTTGAGAAAATTCAACACACCACAAACCCGGAAGATCTTAGAGCGCTTTCACTCCTCAGCCTGTGCTGAGCTAAGGTCACCTCAGAAAGCGCTATAAGACAAGAAAGTAAGGGAATTGGAAGACTTGAAAGCTTAATTACCTTCTGAGGTACCCTCTTGGGTCTATTTATAATTTTTGAAGTCTGGCCTGCAAATAGCGTGACTCCGTTGCTCTAAATAGCTATATGCAGCCCAAAGTGGTCTGCCAACAACCAAAATCTGCTGTTCTGGAAGGTTATTTGCATCCCTCTAAGGGCATCCAGGTAATTCCACCTCTGGACCCTACTGGGCAAGTGGTCCATGAAGACACCACTCGCCAAATGTGCGAAGGTTGAGAGAGCCACGCATTCGCCAACTAAGCGACATCTCGCACTCACACGCAGATAGGCGCGAGCCCTGGGCGAATGCATGGTGAAGATCTCACTAGCCTGAGGGCCAAACTGCTCTTCTCTTGGTCTGGGCGAATGCCCCCTTGGGGCGCTGGGTGAATGCAGGCCAACTTGCCCTACTCGCCAATCTGCTATCCCGGATCTGAACTTCCTACAATGGTCTGATCCTGTCGGAGGGGGCCCACCCAGCAAATACGGGATTGTACAAGTTGCAAAGATATTTAGCTTTAGTGGATTAATCAATAGTCGACAAATAGTCCATAGACTAGTCCAGACAGTGCATGTTATGACAAGGATGTCTTCTACAACGTTGTAGTTGGTGGGGGATGTACACTACTTTTATACTGAAGTTGATTGATTTGTTGTTTAAAATATGGGTAGGCCTCAGGATTATTATGTCGGTAAATAGACTAGGAATTGAACTCGATCTGTTGCATTAGACTCTTTTGGTCAATATTAACATGATGGCACTTCATTTTATTACAATCAAGAATGTGGGAGTTGACTGTAATGGACCACATTGAATAACATGATAGAAAAGTGAGTTCAAGTAAAGGACATGGAATCGACCTCAGTCCATTGCGCTATACTCGAATGATTAATATGAACTTAATGGGCTCACCCAATCCCATTTTTAATCATGTCTCAATAAGGTTTACCAATTTGACCTTTGTCAAATAGAAAAATGGTGATTTTTACCAAATACCTCCTTTGGCCAACTAGCTATGGTTAAGAGTAATGCTAAAACATATAAATACATGGGTTAAGATATACTAGATTCCACTCTTTCCCCACCTAGTCATCAAACATCCCTCTCTAGCTAACTCCCAACACTCTCTTCTCCCTCAACTCTTTTAAATACTATGCTCGGAGAATGAATTTCTACCCTACCCTTACCTCATTGGGTTTGTGCTTGCTTCCACCTTGCCCAGGAAAGGACAAACGGCCATGGATGATGAGAAAGAGCTCAATTTCACTCATGATAACATCTTTTGCCTTCAAGCCATT
Organism: Platanthera guangdongensis; assembly: GCA_039583875.1. Lineage (NCBI taxonomy): Eukaryota > Viridiplantae > Streptophyta > Magnoliopsida > Asparagales > Orchidaceae > Platanthera > Platanthera guangdongensis. The sequence continues at coordinate 90,217,400 of CM077149.1, forward strand.
ATTTGATGTTGTAGAGGGATTAAGTTCTCATATCTGGTGACTCTTAATTAAATCCTTCTATTGAAATTAATCAAGTAGCACATTTTGGTATTACATTGATATTTGGAAGCTCGAGATGAAACTTTTTTGGTGCCCTTCTCTTAACACTGTCACTTTAATTCGCCAGTCACCGACTGGAATTACAACCAACAGGATGCATTACACCAGCAATCATTGCATTCGCTGAAGTATGCTCCCACCATTGTTTTGGAAGAAAGCGCATGTTTTAGTTGGTCTAACCCATTATAGAAGGTAAATATAATAGAAAAATTTTTTGTCAGTAGAATATGTAAGTTTAAATTGTCACGGTCTGAATAATTGTACCAATGATCGGCCCCATAATATATTTGGGATCAATCTGATGTGGAGTCGAGCATTGCATGTCATGCAACAAGCACTTATCATACAAACCCTGACTTCTAGATCTATGTGTTGAACCTCCGCACCCTTTTTTTCACTCCAAAACCCGAGTCTAGGGTTGGAGGGGTGGGGCTAATATAAGTACGACAGGACCGTCTCGGTAGGCGGTGTGGGACTAATCTAGCATGCCTATTTTTGGTTCATGCTGACCGTCCAACACGCCCCCTCAGCGTGAACCTCGCTTTGCTATCATGTTGAACCTCCGCACCCTTTTTTTTCACTCCAAAACACGGGTCTAGGGTTGGAGGGGCGGGGCTAATATAAGTACGACAGGACCGTCTGGGTAGGCGGTGTGAGACTAATCTAGCATGCCTATTTTTGGTTCATGCTGACCGTCCAACACTATGTTGTAGGGTGTGAGTATTGATTATGAATTATGAAGAGAGATGCTTGATATCAAAGCTAGGTTATAACATTTCCACTGTAACTGCCATATAATTGAAAGATATACTACCTAAACACCTAGAGGGGGGGGGGGGGTGAATAGGTGACCTAATTCTTTTTTAAACTTTAATGGCAGCAATCAGTTATAACACATAATCTACTCTACTTTTGCAATCACACAGCATACACAGCAAAGCACAGCACAATAGATACAGAGTTTTATAGTGGTTCCCCAAGCTATGGTTACATCCACTTCCCCCTTCGCCTATCTAGCAGTGTACTAGATTCGGCCAAACTTCTCCACTATCTCAGAACCCAAACTGGTTCCTACACCTCAGGCCCAAGGCCCTACAACTCAGCTTTTCCACAAAGCCTACACTCAGCCACAAGGCCTACACTCAGCCAACAAGGTCTACACTCAGCCACCAAGGCCTACACTCAGAGATTTCAATCTCCTACTCTCAGGCTCTCAAGCCCTACCCTCAGCCTTTATAATTACAGGCTTACAAACACTCAGATCCAAAGGATCCTACAAGATAAAAATGAATTTACAAATGATGACTCAGCAACTCAGAAACAAGAGAGGGGAGTTGAGAGTTTCTTGATGAGTTCTTGGAAGAACTCAGCTGGATTCAATCTGACTTAGCTTTCTTCAAAGCTTCTTGAAAGTAGAACTCAATTAGATTGACTCCTTCTGCAGTTGATCCTTGACCTCTGCTTCTTAAGATCCAGAATATATCCGAACCCTTCTTCTCAGCCTAGTTCCAACGGCTGACTTCTTGGATGGAGCCCTCTCTCTCCAACTTCTTAGATCTGCACTTGGACAGCTAGATCTTCTTGTTTTGATCCTTGATCAATAACTTGAACAACTCTGTGAACCACTTTTTGAATTGCTTCAACAACTTCAACTACTACTTCTATAGACTGTATGAGCCTTTTTATAGGCCTTCTTCATGGTAACCGGCTGGTACGGTTCATAACTGTCTTCTGACATCTCTGACAGGTGCTGTAGACCGGCTGGAACGGCAGCTGTCAAGTCATCCAGTCAGTTCTTGAAAGTTCTCTAACTGTCTGAAAGTGTCGAGACTTTCTGTCTTTAAGTGTCGACACTTATAGACCAAGTGTCGACACAAGTTGTGTAAGTGTCGATACAAGTCTATAAGGTGTCGACACAACTCCTTGTGTTGTAGATTCTATGTCTCGACACAGTTTCTTCTGCATGTGTCGACACTGATATTGAGTGTCGACACAAGTGCTTGATCTTCTATCTTTTGCTGAATTCTTCTAAGTGTCGACACATCTCCTTTGTGTCGACACAACTTCTTGTGTTGAATCTGTTAAGTGTCGACACTACTTCTTGGTGTCGACACATAGTCTTCAATGTTGATACTTGCTGAGTGTCGACACAGCTCCTTGTGTCGACACTTGATTCTTCTGTTGAGACTTCAGCTGAGTGTCGACACATAGTCTTAGTGTCGACACTTGTACTTAGAATATTTTGTTGATCTTGCTGTTCTTTGTTAAGTGTTGACACAGCTCCATATGTCGACACTTTCTTCAAGTGTTGAGTCTTCATCTGATTGTCGACACATACTGTCTTGTGTCGACACTTTCTTTAAGTGCTGACTCTTTTGTTGAGTGTCGACACATTGTTCTGAGTGTCGACACTTATACTTAGTCTCTGCTGACTTTTGCTGAGTGCCGACACAGCTTCAAGTGTCGACACTTTCTGGTGTAGACACAGTTATTCTAGATGTCGACACTGCTGTTAAGTGTTGACACAGCTTTACTGCACTTTTCTTCACTGAGTGTCGACACAGCTCCTTGTGTCGACACTTTCTGTCTGGTGTCGACTCTGCATCCCAGGTGTCGACATAATGACTCCAAGTGTCGACACTGCTTGTCTGGGTATCGACACAAGTCTTCTTAAGTGTCGACACTTTCCCTCTGGGTGTCGACACATGGACTTAGAAATTTTTGCTTCAGTCCTGCAAATACTTAACCTGCACAAGTAACTCAAAAACACATCAAATACATTTTGATGTATATCATTGAGTTGGGTGAGGCTTCTTCAAATCAGGTACATTTAAACCAATGTACCCAACAATCTCCCCCTATTTGGAGAAGTCATAACCCTTAGTCAATGATATACACCATTCATAATTAAAATTACAAAATGATGTAAAGCAGGATAATGTACAGCAGGGTAAACATAAACATGTATCAATTTCACATGTATACAAATTCATCATCACAGAACAAATATGAAATAGACATAGACATTATCACAGAACAAACATGAAATAGATTAATCATATATTGTTCTAATATCTGTCTTATACATTTTCAGAAGTTCACAAAAATGTTTTACATCAAAAAGATTACACAGTAAACTTTAAGAAAATTCTAATTCTATTTCAGTTCTGGTTCCTTGATAACTATCCCTTTGCCAGCATGAACCTTAGCTTGGACAGGAGCCTCAGCAGTTTCAGCATCAGCAGGCTTCTTACCTTTCAGATCTTTCTTCTTAAGCTCTTCAGCTTTGATCTTCTGTCTTTCAAAATAATGGTATGGCTTAGGAAAGTACTTGCTAGGCTCCTGGGCATTAGGAGGTAGCTTTCCCATCTTTGCCTTCCTTCTGTATTGGACAATTGCCTCCTGTCTAGATTCATCTTTTCTCCATTCAGCTTCAGAGAACCACTTGTTCCTGTTTTGAATGTTGTCTTTGGCAGCTTTCCAGGCAGTTAATATAATGTTCCGAGAGATAGGGCTCCATTGCTCAAAATCTGGTCTCTGTTCAGCTTGTTTCCTAAACCTCTTCTTAGACAATCTTGTCTCTTCTTCTTTTTGCAATGCCTCTTGCATGGCTTCAGATATAGGCTGAACGAAATTTTCAATAATCACATTGTCCTTGCCCCCAGGTGGGCTGTACATGATCTGTACATCAGCATGCACCATTTCAAAATCTGGAGGAGGATAAATGACTTGAGCTACTTCTGGTTGCTCACCTCCTAGATATGCAGGGTTAATTCCAGATTCAGCAACATCATTGTCATCACACAGAGGAGGATATCCAAGAGTTTCACTGATAGAATTTGATATCCACTTAGCATGGTCAGAGCTTGCCTTGACTAACACTCTCTCCCCCTTTATGACTTCTCTAGCCATGTGATCTCTGACATCATCCTTCTGAAATCTGATTTGATTATCCAAGTACCTGACTCCATCTTTAAAGAATGGTTTGAGCTTTTGAAGTTGTTCAGATATGGCCTTCTGGGAGGCTTGGATAGCAGTCTTAACAGCAGAGAGTTCTTCTTGGAATACTTTATCAAATTCAGCTTTAACAGCAGTAGTAGTGGTAGAAGGTCCAGCAGCCTGGTTCTTTAATTCTGTGACAATAGCATTATGGGAAGCAGTAAGATTGTCATTCATCCTTAGCTGATTTTCAAGAACATACCCTTGCTTTAATGCTATGTCATCCACTTGTGCTTTTATCTTCTCTTGGTGTGTTGCCAAGTACACCACTACATTTCCACCCTTGTGTAAGCAGTCTGTCATCTCTTTCTTGTTAAGGTTCATTTCAAACCTTATAGACTTGATATCTTGGGCCAGATCAAATTGCAATGATTTTTGCCCTTCATCCACATACTTCTCAATTGCTTTTCTATGTTCATCCAGTTTAATCTGCATTGCCACCAGTAAAGCACTATAATCTATTGATGGGGCTTGCTGAACTATAGGCTGTGGTGCAATAGATTGTAGAGCTTTCTTATAACTTTAGATTCTTCTCAGGAATACATAAAGTTTCTTTTGCTTAACCCTTGTAGCCTCCTCATCTTCAGATTCTGAGGAGCTGGCTATGTCAACCCTCTCCTTAGGGCTTGAAGGCCTCTCAGTTTGCACATCTGGTGCCTTCTCAGTTTCTTGCCTCACAGGCTCTTCATGAACTTGCACTTGCTCCCCCTCAGCAGCAGTATTATCTCTTTTAGCAGCAGTCTTGTCCATGTCAAAATCTGCTTGATCCAGATTTAGGAATAAATCTTCCATGGTGTATTCTTGTGGAGACTGTGCAGGAGAAATTCTAGGTTCTTCAACCACTGAATCAGGAACCACTTCTAGTGCAACAGATGTGTCTTCTATAACAGCATCTGGAACTTGACTATTCAGCTGAGTTTGCTGATGATCATCAGACAAATCAGTATCTTCCATAGAAAAATCTAAAGTGTTTAGTTCAGTGATTACCTCTAGTATGATGGTGGTTGCTTGTTCACTTTCTAGTATAGTTGGTTCTTCTACAATTGGAAGCTCCCCCTGGCTTTGATCCTTGTGGATGGGGCTAGCTTGAGGTAACTCCCCCTGGATCTCAGCAACCTCTTGAGGAGCAGGAGTCTTTACAGCAGGCTCTTCCTCATGTTCATCTGGAGTGAAGACAACCTGTTCTTCACTGTTAGAACTACTAGTGGACTCTTGTGCCACTTGAGCAGTCTTCCTTTTCTTCTTTGGAGGAATGTCTTTCTCAGCAACTATCTTCTCAGGGGTTGACATCTCTTTAGTCAACACCCTGTCCCATCTTGAGAACAACCTCATGTCCATTTTCCTCATGTGATTTATTTTGCTTCCAGCAGCAGTACTCATTACCTCTGGTATGGTACCAGCTAGGTAGAGACTTAAGATTCTGCCCAGGTTGGGCTTCTTCAGACTTTCTTTGATTTTCTCAAATACTATAACTGACCAATCAGTTCTTAAAGTGAAGATAATCCTGGTCATTATATTGAACATAGAGGCAGACACTCTGTCATGCCCTCCTGGCTTGCTTAAAAGTAACTTGCCAACTATCTCAGACATGAATTTGCCTTGATTGTTCATCCCTTTTCTATTGAAAACAGAACCAATCTTCATCTTAGAGTCTAGTCCACACCAGGTTAGAGCTTCCCTGGTCTTTGATGCAGTACCTTCATCTTCCTCTTGAGTTCTTGGAAGCTGTAGAATCTTCCTTAGACTTTTTGGTGATACCTTGACCCTCTCACCATGAACTCTGGATTTGATTTTGTATCCAGATTCGTCCACCTTTGCTCCATTGAGGAATTCAAGTACCTCTTTCTTCCATATCTTAGTAGGTTCAGACACTAGATATTCTAACCCAGAATCGGCAACTAGGGTTACTACAGCCTGAATTTCTTGATCAGCATCATTGAAAGCGCCGCGCACCAGCTCGTATCCTTCGTTGACATTCTCCTCTAGCTTAGGTGCCATTAGGGTTTGTAGAATTTGTCTTGAGAGAAGGGAGGTGTCGACACAGAAGTTTGGTCTCGAAACTTTGAAATCGTGTCGACAAACAAAGACAAAGCCCTATTTATACCTTTCTGATTTTGAAGATGAACAGGCGGGACAGCTAACTTAAAATGTGTCGACACTGGCAATAAGTGTCGACACTGACTTATAATGTCTCGACACATATGTGTCAACATAAGTTTAGTCAACAGATTTTATGTGTCGACACTTGTTTATGTGTCGACACCACATAACTCGACACATAGTCAAGACTTTACTTAGAAAATTCTGAATAAATACTAAGTGTCGACACCACTTTGGATGTGTCGACACCTACTTGGCATGTGTCGACACTAATATTCTGAAGTGTCGACACCAACTACCTAGATGTGTCGACACCTATGTCCTGAAGTGTCGACACCACTTTTCTGTGTCGACATAGATTTGTCTATGTGTCGACACCTTTTTACTTAGCCATTTTCAATACTGTAAACTTACTCTAAGTTTATCATTCCTAGTTCAATTTTAAATCTATTGAACTTAACTTCTTCTAGGGGCTTAGTATACATATCAGCTACTTGATTATCAGTTTTAACATATTCTAATAAAATATCTTCTCTTTCTACATGCTCCCTAAGAAAATGATATTTAATTTCAATATGTTTTGTTCTACTATGAGATACAAGATTATTAGCTATTGAAATAGCACTTGTAGAATCACAAAAGAGTGGAGTTCTACTTACCTGAAATCCATAATCCTCTAGCTGATGTTGTATCCACAGATGTTGAGCACAGCAACTTCCTGCAGCCACATACTCTGACTCTGCAGTGGAGATAGCCACACTTGTCTGCTTTTTGCTACTCCATGAAATTAGTCTCCCACCTAGGAATTGACAGGTTACAGTAGTGATTTTTCTATCTTCTTTGCATCCTACAAAGTCTGCATCTGAATAACCTGTTAGTTCAAAATCTCCATTCCTATGGTACCAGAGGCCTAGATAGGGAGTGCCCTTTAGATATCTCAATATTCTTTTGACTGCTGTCAAATGAGACTCTTTAGGGCAGGCTTGATACATTGCACAGACACATGTAGCATACATGATATCTGGTCTACTAGCAGTCAAGTATAATAGGGAGCCAACTATCCCTCTATATAAGGTTTCATCTACAGGTTTCCCTGCATCATCCTTGCTAAGAGACATACTTGACCCCATAGGAGTCTTCATGGTACTTGATGAATCCATACCATACTTTCTTATGAGTTCTAGGGTGAACTTGGACTGACATATGGATAAACCACTTTTAGTCTGTTTAACTTGGAGACCCAAGAAAAACTTCAGCTCTCCCATACTACTCATCTCAAATTGAACTTGCATCAGTTTTGTAAACTTTTTGCAAAGACTGCTTTCAGTAGACCCAAATATAATGTCATCTACATATATTTGGACTAGTATAACTTTGCCTCTAAATTCCCTAAGGAATAGAGTCTTATCCATTTTCCCCCTTGAGAACTTGTTCTCAATGAGGAAACTAGATAGGGTTTCATACCAAGCCCTAAGGGCTTGCTTTAACCCATATAAAGCTTTCCTAAGTCTATAGACATGATGAGGTAGAGTTGGATCAACAAAACCTGAAGGCTGTTCCACATAGACTTCCTCCTTAAGATTACCATTCAGGAATGCTGACTTGACATCCATTTGGTAAACCTTGAATCCTTGATAGGTTGCATAGGCCAAGAACATCCTTATGGCTTCCAGTCTGGCTACTGGAGCAAAGGTTTGATCAAAGTCAATACCTTCTTCTTGCCTATATCCTTTAGCAACCAATCTTGCTTTATTCTTAATGATGACCCCTTGTTCATCCATCTTATTCCTGTAGATCCACTTGGTTCCTATTATATTGTGGTGTTTAGGTTTAGGAACAAGTTCCCAAACCTTGCACCTCTTGAACTGATTAAGCTCCTCTTGCATTGCTTCAGTCTATTGTGAATCTAGTATGGCTTCTTCAACCTTCTTAGGTTCAACTTGAGATAGAAAACTGGAGTAGATTGCTGCATTCATGTTTCTGCTCCTGGTTTGTACTCCTTGTCTTGGATCTCCAATAATCTGCTCTACTGGATGATCTCTAAGATGCCTGTTGGCTGGAGGCATCCTAACTTCTGGTTGAACCTCTTCAGTATCTCCATCATGCTGTATACCTTGAACTTCATCAACAATTGGTACATGTAGTTCTCCCCCTGGACAACAGCCACTTTCTTCTACTTACTGTCTTGCAGCAGGTATTTCTACTATAGTAAGCTTGTCCATCTTCTTTGTTAAACCTATGGGGCTGCATACAGTACTAGACAACTCATTGTTAATAAGTTTAGTCTCATCAAAAACTACATGCACAGATTCTTCTACAACTTGTGTAGTCAAGTTGTAGACTCTATAAGCCTTACTGTTATTGCTGTACCCAACAAAAATTCCCTCTTGGGACTTGGCAGCAAACTTAGTCAAGTAAGACTTTCCATTGTTAAGTATGAAGCATTTGCAACCAAAGATCCTGAAGTAGGATAGGTTTGGTTTTCTGCCTTTCACAACTTCATAGGGGGTCTTGTTGAGGCCTTTAGTGATGGTAGCCCTATTTATAACATGGCATGTAGTATTAACTGCTTCAGCCCAGAAATATTCTGGTAGTGATGTATCACTTAATAGGGTCCTACCAGCCTCTATCAAGGTCCTATTCTTCCTCTCAGCAATGCCATTTTGCTGAGGTGTTCTTGGTGAAGAAAACTCTTGAAATATCTCAAAGTCTTCATAAAGTTTTGTCATGCTATCAGACTGAAACTCAGTACCATGGTCACTTCTAATCTTGACCATTGTACTGTCTAGTTCATTCTGAATTTGCTTGACAAAGCTATGGAAGACACTAGGTGTTTCAGATTTCTGTCTTAAGAAGAACACCCAGGAAAACCTTGAGTAGTCATCTACAACTACAAAGGTATAGACCTTCCTACCTAAGCTGTGAACTGGCATTGGACCAAAGAGATCCATATGCAAGAGGTATAAACACCTCACAACATCTTTGTTTTCTATGCTTCTAAAGGTGGATTTAGTCTGCTTGCCCTTTTGACAAGCTGAGCAAATACCATCTTTAACACACTTAACTTGAGGACCATTCCTCACTAACTCTTTGCTAAAGAGTTTGCCAATTGTCTTGGAGTTAAGATGGGCAAGCCTCTTGTGCCATTTGACACAATAAGAGACTGTCTCATCAGCTACAAGACACACTTGAGAACCATTGGTCTCACACATAATGTCTAGGCAGTAGACATTCCTCTTTCTATAACCTGTCAAAATGATCTCTTGATCAGTTGACCTCTTGATATGACAACCATTTTTAAAAAATGAGATGTCATACCCTACATCACTTAATTGACTTATACTTATTAGGTTGTGTTTCAACCCTTTTACATAAGCCACTTGAGTAATGGTAACCAAGTTACTAGAAATGTTACCAAATCCTTTGATGATTCCTTTTTCAGAACCACCAAAGGTTACTTTTGGACCATCTTTTATTGGAATGTAGTCCCTTAGTAATCTTCTTGTTCCAGTCATATGTCTGGAACATCCACTGTCCAAGTACCATGTTGGGGTATGGCCACTTGGACTCTCCTGCAAAACAGATTAATGAACCTTAGAACCCAAAGAATTCTTGGGTCCTTGGTACTTGTTAGTTTGCAACTTGACAAAACTACCTACTGGCTTTCCAATAGGTAATTTGCAACTCACTTTGGCACTAACATTGTGCCAACAGTCCACTGCAAAGTGGCCAACCTTGCCACAACATCAACATTCAAACTTATTGTACCTTTGCTTAGGTACTGTCTTTGCTGTCTTATCTACAGCTGATTTGTTGAATGTTGGGGCTTTGCCCTTGGACTTGGACTTGGACTGCTCAGTCCTTGCAGGTCTAGTAAAGCCCAGTCCAGCTTTACCCTTGTGATGAACAAATTCATCAATTATGGGTAACACTGACTTAGGTTTAGAAAACCTAGCAACAAGCTCTCTCTCCTTCTGAAGATTTATCTCCAGACTCTTGATTTGATCATTCTTAAAGGTGATAGTTCCCATCTGAATCACTGTTATGTGTTTCAGCCTGGCTATCTCATTAAGCTTTTGATCAAATAGCTTCTCAGAATCTGTTGCAGCAGCTTTAAGATCAGCAATTTACTTTGCTTGACTTTTAGCTAGGGACTTGCTTTTCTTGTAAGCTTGCAACAGTACTTTATATTCATCAATAAGCTGATGAATATCTTCCTCAGACTCAGATACACTTTCATCACTTGATGAAGATGAATCTGATTCTGTACTGGCACAAGAAACTGAACTTAAAGTTGAACTTTGTACCTTACTGGGTCCTGGCTGCTCCAGGATTTTGTCACTCTCAGTCAATGCCATCAGTCCTTGGCACTGACAGTCTTCTTGTTCATAAATAGACTCCATAATCTGCATGAATTCTTCTTCTTCTTCAGCAAACAGCCCTATGTATTCTTCAGCATCAGACTCAGTTTCTGAAGAAGAGATATCTGATAGAGTCTTTTCCTTCTTGGCAACAAAAGACTTCTCTTTCTTGCCTTTGAAATGAGTCTTCTTCCTGTCACTAGACTCTTTACTTTTCTCAGGACAATCTGCAACAACATGACCTTGTCTATTGCAGCAATAACACACTATTTTTGAAACAGTTGCCTTGCTAGATTTAGTCCTCTTCCTGTCCTTCTTTGAAGCCTTTTTATCCTGATAAAAATCTTCTTTTCCCTTTGAAGTAGAAGGCCTTGACCTCCACTATTTCTTCTTCAAGAATTTCTGAAAATGTCTAGTGAAGGCAGCAAAGTCTTCATCACTTTCACTGCTTTCAGATTTTGTGCTGACTGACTCATCTGACTCTGATTCAACTACCTTTGGAGGTGGAGTTGGTGACTTATTCCTGTACTTTCTGGAGGCTTCTGTCTTGAAGGCTACTGTTCTTTCCTTGTGTTCAGTTCTTGTTGATTTCTCCTCCTCTTTTCTCACTGTCAACTGCATCTCATATGACAACAATTTGCCAAACAGTGTAGGTGTAGGAATTTCTCTCAACTTAGCCATTTCTCTAATGACACAGATCTTTGTGTCCCAATCTTTAGTTAGGGACCTTAGGAACTTGTCATTTAGTTCATAATTACTGAACTCTCTTCCATAAGATATGAGTTCATTCACTATTCTGTAGAACTTCTTATAGCACTCAGTTATGCTATCACCCTTTCCTTGTCTAAAACTCTCATACACTTGATTTAGCAAGGATTTTCTATCTTGCCTAACTTCTTCAGAACCTTCCATATACACAATAAGAGTGTCCCACATCTCTTTGGCTGTCTTACAGTGTATTAGATTCTGAAAAGTTGCATCATCTATGACACTCACTATTATGTTTTGTGCCCTTTTGTCCATGGTGGCTAGGACAATCTCATCCTTAGTCATTTCAGAGAAATCCTTTGGGGTTCTCTGATTTGCATCTAGAACTGATATCTTCATGGGCACATAAGGCCCTTCCTTTACTGTGATGTAGATTCTAGGGTCTGAGGCCTCCATAAACAACCTTACCCTTTCCTTCCAAATCCCAAAGATTTCCTTTCTGCATATAGGTAATTTCATGGAACCCAATTCCTTGTGATTCTCAGAGGAACCCATGGTTTTTGATTTTCTTGAATCTGTAATTTACTTAGACTGAATCTGCCAATCAGGATCTCCTCAGACTGTTAGTCCTTTTTGAGGAACCTCCCTCTGATACCACTTGAAAGATATAGTACCTAAACACCTAGAGGGGGGGAGGGTGAATAGGTGACCTAATTCTTTTTTAAACTTTAATGGCAGCAATCAGTTATAACACAGAATCTACTCTACTTTTGCAATCACACAGCATACACAGCAAAGCACAGCACAGCAGACACAGAGTTTTATAGTGGTTCCCCAAGCTATGGGTACATCCACTTTCCCCCTTCGCCTATCTAGCAGTGTACTAGATTCGGCCAAACTTCTCCACTATCTCAGAACCCAAACTGGTTCCTACACCTCAGGCTCAAGGCCCTACAACTCAGCTTTTCCACAAAGCCTACACTCAGCCACAAGGCCTACACTCAGCCAACAAGGCCTACACTCAGCCACCAAGGCCTACACTCAGAGATTTCAATCTCCTACTCTCAGGCTCTCAAGCCCTACCCTCAGCCTTTATAATTACAGGCTTACAAACACTCAGATCCAAAGGATCCTACAAGATAAAAATGAATTTACAAATGATGACTCAACAACTCAGAAATAAGAGAGGGGAGTTGAGAGTTTCTTGATGAGTTCTTGGAAGAACTCAGCTGGATTCAATCTGACTTAGCTTTCTTCAAAGCTTCTTGAAAGTAGAACTCAATTAGATTGACTCCTTCTGCAGTTGATCCTTGACCTCTGCTTCTTAAGATCCATAATATATCTGAACCCTTCTTCTCAGCCTAGTTCCAACGGCTGACTTCTTGGATGGAGCCCTCTCTCTCCAACTTCTTAGATCTGCACTTGGACAGCTAGATCTTCTTGTTTTGATCCTTGATCAATAACTTGAACAACTCTATGAACCACTTTTTGAATTGCTTCAACAACTTCAACTACTACTTCTGTAGACTGTATGAGCCTTTTTATAGGCCTTCTTCATGGTAACCGGCTGGTCCGGTTCATAACTGTCTTCTGACATCTCTGATAGGTGCTGTAGACCAGCTGGAACGGCAGCTGTCAAGTCATCCAGTCAGTTCTTGAAAGTTCTCTAACTGTCTGAAAGTGTCGAGACTTTCTGTCTTTAAGTGTCGACACTTATAGACCAAGTGTCGACACAAGTTGTGTAAGTGTCGACACAAGTCTACAAGGTGTCGACACAACTCCTTGTGTTGTAGATTCTATGTCTCGACACAGTTTCTTCTGCATGTGTCGACACTGATATTGAGTGTCGACACAAGTACTTGATCTTCTATCTTTTGCTGAATTCTTCTAAGTGTCGACACATCTCCTTTGTGTCGACACAACTTCTTGTGTTGAATTTGTTAAGTGTCGACACTACTTCTTAGTGTCGACACATAGTCTTCAATGTTGATACTTGCTGAGTGTCGACACAGCTCCTTGTGTCGACACTTGATTCTTCTGTTGAGACTTCAGCTGAGTGTCGACACATAGTCTTAGTGTCGACACTTGTACTTAGAATATTTTGTTGATCTTGCTATTCTTTGTTAAGTGTCGACACAGCTCCATATGTCGACACTTTCTTCAAGTGTTGAGTCTTCAGCTGAGTGTCGACACATACTGTCTTGTGTCGACACTTTATTTAAGTGCTGACTCTTCTGTTGAGTGTCGACACATTGTTCTGAGTGTAGACACTTATACTTAGTATCTGCTGACTTTTGCTGAGTGTCGACACAGCTCCAAGTGTCGACACTTTCTGGTGTAGACACAGTTATTCTAAATGTCGACACTGCTGTTAAGTGTCGACACAGCTTTACTGCACTTTTCTTCACTGAGTGTCGACACAGCTCCTTGTGTCGACACTTTCTGTCTGGTGTCGACTCTGCATCCCAGGTGTCGACACAATGACTCCAAGTGTCGACACTGCTTGTCTGGGTGTCGACACAAGTCTTCTTAAGTGTCGACACTTTCCCTCTGGGTGTCGACACATGAACTTAGAAATTTTTGCTTCAGTCCTACAAATACTTAACCTGCATAAGTAACTCAAAAACACATCAAATACATTTTGATGTATATCATTGAGTTGGGTGAGGCTTCTTCAAATCAGGTACATTTAAACCAATGTACCCAACAATAATATGGGTCCGATCAGGTGCCACATATACAACCACTGCAATCACAACATTAAAAAGTGATATAAAACGAATAACTAACACAAATTTAACTCAAATTAAAGCACAACATAGTTGAAAGATATAAACCGAAAACTAGAGAGTGTTAACGTCTACAATTTCGCAAAAAGTTTCTACCTTAAGGATTTACAAGCATGCACATGTCTCACCCAATTCAACGACAATACACTTAGAATCCTAAGCTATATCAGAGCACAATCCGTCAAAATAAGCAAACAAAAAGTACAACTTAAAGAGCGGTGAGAAAGAATGACACTTCACACGATTTCTTGGCTTTTTATCCGGTTAACGTGCACCGGCATTAGTTCCTTTCCATGCAACTAAAAAAATGGTACACAATGGTCAACTATGAGCTAATAACAATCTCATAACAATACCCCTCCTCCTAGCTATCATAACAGGTCTCGGGGAACCAAACCACCCATAAAATCAGCATTTCATGTGCATATTAAAACATATAACCAAGCATATTAAACTCTAATGTATACGTAATTAACAAGCATCATACATGTATCTAGGTTGATCATTCAAATATAAGGGGTTTATCATTGTAATATGTATGCAATGGGGTCTCACCCATGACACCCTATCGCGCGCATTAATCTAATAGATCATCATTATATACATTTGGGAATTGTGCCCTACAATGTTCCTCAGGATTTGAAGAGGTATCACCAATCATGCAAAGGGGCATAATGTATATAATGTGTGCTCTAGTTCATGCATGCAGGTAGTCCATGATTGGACAGGTGAAGAAAATGAGTTTGGTGGTAAACTCAAAATTCGTTGAGCTCAGCTTGAAATTAGTCGAGCTCGGCTTGCAGTTCGTCGAGCTCAGCTCACAGATCGTCGAGCTCAGCTCACCATTCCATGAGCTAAATTCAGAAGCTTGAGGTTCAGAATAAATTCATCAAGCTCAGCTCACAGGTCGTCATGCTCAGCTCACCACTCCTTGAGCTAAAGTCAGAAGCTTGAGATTCAGAGTTCGTCGAGCTAAACCCACAGATCGTCGAACGCAGTTCAACATTTGTCTAGCTAAAGACAGAAAAATTGGCTAAGGCAAATAGCGCTGAGACAGCTGAGATAGCTGAGATGAAAGCGCAAAGACAGCTGAGATAGCTGAAAGCATTGAGACCGTTGAGAAGAAAGCATTGAGACCGCTGAGAAGAAAGCACTGAGACAGAAGATTGTCTCAGCTGTCAGAAAGAAGGTGCTGAGACAGAAGCTTGTATCAGTTGTTAATAAGAAACCGCAGAGACCGCTGAGAAAGAACCGCTGAGACAAAGCCAGAGAAAATTCACAAGTCCATAAGCACTGAGAGCCAATACAGATGGCGTTGTGTGACTTAACATCAGTCAATGCTTAATGAAATTTTGGAATATTTTTTAAGTCCAAAAGATGATGACCACTGCTGACATCATCAAAGTCAAATTACATGGAGCCATTGCGGGAAAGCAGCAGTGGCGTTGAAAGCTGCTTTGTCCTTTTCTGAGGGAGGTGGTGCTCACCAATCCTTGGCTGGGCCCACACACAATTGAGTCTTTGATTCAAATCAATGAATATAAAAAGGAAGAACAAAAAGGCATTAGGGTTACAGAGAACAAACACAGAATATACAAAGAAAACGGGAGGCGGTTGGACTTCATCTTCTCCAATAAGCTTGAAAGCACAAGTCCAACAGAGATAGACAGAAGGCAAAGGAAGATAGCTAAAGCTCTTCAAGTTTAGCAGGATAGTTCTCTCCAGAACAAGATAGCTGTATCATTCATTCAGCAAACAGATAGTTGCTCATCTACGCAGTAGAAATGTGTTAGCTGTAGAAGAAGACTAATTCCTTCTATAGTTGGAATGCTGGACTGATATCTGCTCAATCCAGTAAGATAGAGTCAAAGACTTATCTCTGAGTCAGTATTTCATTTTCCCAATTTACTTCTTGTAGGATTCAGTTTATCTGAATCTGAGTGTAGGGCACTTTGTGCCTGAGGTAGGTGACTAATTAGTCACTGAGGTAGGTTCCAAGTGTGCATCTGAGCTGTAGGGATTAATTTACTGAGGTAGGAGAGTGCTGCTCTCTGAGGTTAGATCCAAGTGTGGATCTGAGGTAGACATTCCTCCCAACCTGAGTGTAGGGCCTAGTGCCTAAGGTAGGTGACTGGTGAGTCACTAATCTATAGGTGACAAGTGTGTCACTGAGTTGTACGCCTTGGAGGAGGCTGAGCTGTAGGTACCTGGATAGGTACTGAGTTGTAGAAGTGCTGCAGCACTCTAAGAATAGGGATGTTTGCCTGAAGTTGTATGGCAGAAGAGCCTGAGTTATAGGCCTTAAAAATAAGGTTGAGTTAGGTGATCAGTGGATCACTGAACTATAGGAGTTCTGCAGGGCTCTGAGGTAGGAACCCTTGTGGTTCTGAGTTTGGGTTCTGAAGTGAACCCCTGTGTAAGGCTGAGGGCCTGAGGTGTAAGCTCTGAGGAGTATATTGGTGGAGTCTGTGCCTAGTCCAACAAATCAGTTGGATAGGGGGAGAGAAAGTGGATGTACCCAATTGGGGAACCACTATAAACTTTTGTGTGTTTGCTGTGTTGCTTGTTTTCTTTATTATTGCAGGATCTAAAGACAAGCTCTCGGTATATCATCTTAGAAATTAGCAAAAGAACTAATAAAATTTCAAAGACCTATTCACCCCCCTCTAGGTGATTAGCTAACCTTAAGTTAAATAACTTTCAAGTGGTATCAAAGGGAGTTTGCTCAAAAAGGATTTAACAATCTGAGTATACCTACAAGGTTAGCCATGACGATACCCATCTGTAGGAAGGAAGGATTTGGACTCTAGAAGCAAAGGGTTAGACTGTTCATGGAAGCATCTGACCCTAGGATCTATGTAACAGTAGTGGAAGGCCCCTTTGTCCCCACAAAGGCTTCCACCAAAGATCCAACTATGAGAGTGTAACGCCCCGAAACTCAAAGGAGCGACGGGGGACGTTTTGGGCCAGTTTTGGGTTTTGGCTGCAGGCACACGGCCTGGGACATGGGCGTGTCCCAGGGCGTGTCAAGCTTGTATCGACACTCAGCCGGGAAGTCGATACTTTGGTCTCGACATTGTGTCGAGACTGGGCACACGGCCTGCGACACGGGCGTGTCGCAGGGCGTGTCGACCCGTGTCGATACTTAGCCGCGAAGTCGACACTCTGCGTTCGACGAAGTGTCGAGACATGGCACACGGCCTGCGACAGGGGCGTGTCGCAGGGCGTGTCAACCCGTGTCAACACTCATCCCGGTAAGTCGACACTTTGGTCTCGACATTGTGTCGAGACAAGGCACACGGCCTAGGACACGGGCGTGTCCCAGGCCGTGTCATCAGGTCGACGAACTTCGCTCGACGAAGTGTCGAGTGTCGAGACCGTGTACACGGCTTGGAACCTATGCGTGTTGAGGTGACACGGGCAAGGACACGGGCGTGTCCTAGAACCCGTGTAGTGCTCGGGTTGTTTTCGGGGAAAAATGCTGGGGGTACACGGCCGGCCACATGGCCGTGTCAGGTGGAACACGGGCGTGTCAGCTCGAACACGGGCGTGTTCGATACCCGTGTGAGGTTTCAGGCGAGCCGATTTTGACGGCAAATGAGGCACACGGCCCTGGACACGGGCGTGTGCCAGGCCGTGTTCGGTCCAGATTGGGCATTTCAGTCCCGAATCAAAGCCGTTCGTTTCTTTATTATGGGATCCAATGGCTGGGGGTTGTTCCTGAAGGGATATACCCGGGATTGGACATAGAAACCCTCACTTTTCATAAGTTATCATCTTTATAAAAGCTTAGAGAGAGAGGAGAGCCAAGGAAGGAAGAAGGAGCTAGATCCGACCATTGGAGGAGCTTCGAAGCTCCGAATCGCGAGCCGACTCCGGATCCACGGAGGCAAAGCTAGTGCAGTGCTTTTCATCCGTTTACTTTTCAATGGCGCCAAAGAGGAATGCTAGGGTAACGATTCTCTTCTTGAGCATGAGTAGCTCTCCTTCTTTGCATAGGAAGCCCGCTCTCGCGAGTTTGCTGAGAGTTGGAGGCGTTCCTTCGGGTAGATATGTGAAGTCCCCGTTGTTTAGAGTCCGTAAGCGAGAACGTACATATGCATGATGTGTGAAGCCTACCCGGACATGTTGGTCTGGATCGGTGATGTTGCATTGCATAAATGCCGGAGAAGACTCCGTGCTATTGATTGTTTTTTTGGGTTTCTACGCGGTAGATTGCAGTAGGGAGCTTTGGGGACTAACCCAAAGGTGCACCCAGAAAACTGGGCGGATATGAGATCCTGCCAACTTGGTGGCCTGAGAGCCAACTTGAACATAACCGAGTTATGTGAATTGTGATGGAAATGGGACTCGGTGGAAGTTTGACCCGCGCAAATGGCTTAAATTGTCGTTGCGATGTGAGCACGGGTTAGATGGAACCGTACCCGTTCTATGTTGTTCGGTTAAAGAGACCTAAAGGCACGTGGCACTTGCCTTTGATATAGATTAGGGTCTTCGGCGGTCAATGGCTTAAATTGTCGTGACCCAGGCCAGGAAGACAAATTGCTCATAGGTTTGTCCGTCAAAGTGTCGGTGGTGAGTCCGGAATGTCTATGGCTTTAATTGACGTGACATCGACCGGTTCACCGAGAATGTGCCCTGAGAGCACGGGGCGTGTGGCCGTGCGAGCCAACGTCTGTGATGAAATGGCTATATATATATATTGCTCGCTTATGCTAATGAAATGCAGGGAAGGAGCATCGCCGCCCCGAGTTGGGGGCGGGATCGTTATAATTTGGTCAGCATTGCTGACCGTTGCCTTGTTTTGCCACCGTGCGGTGGTTTGTTGCTTGCAGGCGCTGCTAGACCAAGCGGTCAATAGCGGTATAAAGCCCTTTTTGCGAAGCCGGCCCTCGAAGGCCCAAATGGAAGTGTTTGTTGTTTTATTCATGTATGACCAGCCTGCGTGTCGTGGTTTGTAAAACATGTAATATCAAGTGAAGCATATTTGTAAGGCCTTAAGGCTTGTACTGGTGTGTTTTGTAACATTCCTATTTTGGTAATTAGTGGACATTCATGCTTTAATGCTGTGTTCTTATTTGCAACTATTATAAACTGCTTCCGCTAGAATGCTCTATGTAGGACGTTGAGATTGGCTGGATGGTTTCCATGAGTAACCACCCGGTCTGTCTGTGGCATACAACATCGGGCCCCGGCCGGACCTACTGCTATATGCTATGCGACGGATAGGGGGTGTTGCAATTTGGTATCAGACTCCTGGTTTTGGTCGGGCTTAAGATGAATTCGTGGATGAATTCTTTTTAATGGGTGGTGAGCACATTGTGTGCGTCATCGTTATAACGGTAAAAGAACCCATGAATGTCCACTTAGGAATGAAAATACTCGTGTTTGAGGAACCTGCGTGTTCCTATAATTGCTGTTTGCAATTTTATTTGGTCGCTTAACAGTGTTTTGTACCACTATAGGTGACCAGAAGTGGTGTTGGGCCATCAGAACGCCGAGTTTCTGAGGCTAGTAGTGCACCGGATGTTGCTCCCGCAACACCTATATCGGCTGAGAACATATGATTGGTGGCTGAAGCGGTGTTGGCCGTGATAAATGCGCAACCTGCAAGGCAAACGCAGCAGCCCGCTCCTGCGATGGAGCAGGAACCTCTTCAAGAGGCTGAGCCGAGGAGAGTGGAGCAAGTGGTTGTGGAACCGGTGGTGCCAAGGAGGGCAACTGAGAGGCAGCTTAAGCATGTAATGAGCTTTAACCCTCCGTTATTCTCGGGGTTGGGAACCCCATCTCAGGCTGAAGACTGGCTCTCCAGGGTGAAGATAGTCATGACAGCAACGAAGAAGGAGGAGTGGCAAATGACCACCATCGCTACGTTCCTTCTGGACGGTGAAGCGAGGATGTGGTGGGAAGGATTGGAGCTGCGTCATTTGAGAGGTAGACAACTTATAGATGTTCCGATGGAAGAGTTCTAGGGATTGTTCTTAGCAAGATACCTCCCTTCTACTCAGAGGATTTCGATGGAGAACGAATTTCTGAAGTTGGTTCAGGGTGAGAAGAGCATGGATGAATATCTCCATGAGTTCACCCGTTTGAGTCGATATGCTAGCTCCACCATCATGGATGAGGAGCGCAAGACTAATCGCTTCTATGAAGGCTTGAGAGATGAGTTGAGATTACTACTTTCGGGGCCGATGATGCAGGGTTTCTTAACCTTGGTCAACACGGCCCGGTCCTTGGAGAAGGACATGAAGAATGTGCAAGCAAAGAAAAGCTTGGGTGATAGGAAATCTGAATTTAGTGCCGACTACTTCAAAGTCCGGCTATCAGAGGTCTTTCAAGAAGCATAGGACTTCGGGTCCAGCTCCTTCTGGTGCTCCTGGGGCGACTACGAGTCGGACCCCGGGCGCGTGTTTTACTTGTGGAAAGACGGAACATTTTGCCCGTGACTATTGGAGCAGACGTCCTAAGTCCGAGAGAAGGTTGGGAGCTACTTATGAAGAGAAGGGAAAGGCGGTGGAGTCGACCACATCCCATTATACTCCGGCCCAATCAAGGGTCTATAATCTTGGCCAACAGGAGGCCATCAAACAGGCTGATGTGGTGACAGGTACGGTTTAATTTATAGCAAGTCAATTTCTTTAAATACTTGTTATGCACATGTTACCTTACCACTGCTTATTTAGGATTTGTATTTATTTGTGAAAATCCGGCACGAGCACTCTTCGATACGGGAGCTTCACACTCCTTCTTGTCCGAAGGATTTATATCACGCATCGGAGTCCCTTCTTCGATGGCGAAGGATAAGTTGGATGTGTAGTTTCCCAATGGATGTTCGATGCGAGCGGATAGGATCTGCGATGTTAAGATTCGTATTGGGGAGCAGGAGTTCGACCTGCGGGCGTCTTTACTTCCGTTGGTAGAGTTCGACGTCATATTTGGCATGGACTGGCTCTCGGAGCAGCAGGCCCATATAGATTGCAGTAGCAAGGAAGTCAAGCTGGGAGCAAGTCGTGAAATGACTTTTACGGGCTTAAAGGGGTCGAGCAAGACATTGATGTCTGCTCTTCAGGTGGTAAAGGCGGTTCGTACCGGGGCAGAACAGTTCTTTACACTAGTGGAGGTTGTAAAGCCGAAGCCCACGTTGGATTGTATTTCAGTGGTATCGGAATACCCTGATGTGTTCCCCGCAGATCTTCCTGGAGCCCCACCTCGGCGGGAGATAGATTTCACGATCGAGCTAGTGCTAGGTGCAAAGCCTGTGTCACGATCTCCTTATCGGCTAGCGCCTAAGGAAATGACGGAGCTGAAAGTTCAACTGCAAGAGTTATTGGAGCAAGGGTATGTGCGCCCGAGTTCTTCGCCTCAGAGCGCACCGGTCCTCTTTGTTAAGAAGAAGGACGGAAGCTTGAGCCTATGTATTGATTATCGGGAGCTCAACAAGCTGACGGAGAAGAACAAGTACCCGATACCCCGGATTGATGATCTTTTTGATCAGTTAGTCGGGTCGACGGTGTACTCGAAGTTGGATCTCAAGGCTGGGTACTATCAGCTGCGAATAAGGGAGAGTGATATCCCGAAGACAGCGTTTAGTACGAGATACGGGCATTATGAGTTTACGGTCATGCCGTTTGGGCTAACTAATGCGCCGTCAGTGTTCATGGATTTGATGAACAGGACTTTCAGGGAGTACTTGGATCATTTCGTGATCGTCTTCATCGACGATATTTTGGTGTACTCGCAAAGTGAGGAAGATCACTTCAAGAATCTTCATTTGGTGTTGGAGACGCTAAGGAGAAATCAGTTGTATGCCAAGTTCTCGAAGTGCGAGTTTTGGCTATCCTCAGTGGCGTTCCTCGGGCATATAGTAAGTGGAGAGGGTATTGCTGTGGATCCGGCGAAGATTGTTGCGATACGGGAGTGGCCTGAGCTTGTTACGGTAGCGGAAGTCTGGAGTTTTCTAGGGCTTGCCGGCTATTATAGGCGCTTCGTAGAGAACTTCTCGCGGATAGCGTTACCTCTCACTACTTTGACGAGGAAGGAGCATAAGTTCGTTTGGACGCTGGAGTGCGCACGAGCTTTTGAGGTGTTGAAGTGTCGGTTGACCACGGCGCCTATGCTGAGTTCGCCATTTGGGACCGAAGGCTACGAGATTTATAGCGATGCTTCAGGCAGTGGTTTGGGTTGCGTGCTACTGCAACATGGAAGTGTAATAGCTTATGGCTCGAGACAGCTAAAAGTGCATGAAAGGAACTATCCGGTCCATGACTTGGAGTTAGCGGCCGTGATTTTTGCCTTGAAGCTGTGGAGACACTATTTGTACGGTATGAAGATTGATATCTACACCGATCACAAGAGCCTGAAGTATCTTATTGATCAGAAGGATCTGAATATGCGGCAGCGTAGATGGATGGAGTTCCTGGGGGACTATACATTCAAGATCCACTACGTGCTTGACAAAGGGAATGCTGTTGCGGACGCGTTGAGTCGCCGAGCCCCAGCTCAAGCCAATTGGCTATCGGTGCATGATGAGCGGTTGGTGCGGGAGTTGGAGGCATTGGAGATTGTTTGTGTGGATAGACAATCAAGAACTGAAGCAGTTCTGAATCGGACTGAAGTCTAATATGACCTGGCTGATCGTATTCGGCAGGCTTTGGATATGGATGCTCATATGAAGCAGTTCATGGTAGAGGCTTTGGATGGGTCAAATTCCCAATTCGTCGTGGAGGACGGATTACTTTGGAAGGACGGTCGTCTGTGCGTCCCAAATGTGGGTAATTTGCGGGTGGAGTTGTTGTACGAGGCACACCATACCAAATACTCGATTCACCCGGGGAGCACGAAGATGTACCGTGATGTGAAGAAACTGTTTTGGTGGCCGGGTTTGAAGAAGGATGTGGCTCTATACGTAGCGAAGTGCCAAACTTGCGCCTTTGTAAAGGCGGAGTGCCAGAAGCCGGGAGGATTTCTTAAGTCCTTGCCTATTCCGGAGTGGAAATTTGATGACATCTCTATGGACTTTGTGCACGGTTTGCCAAGGTCGCAAAATGGGAACGACGCCATTTGGGTGGTTGTTGATCGGTTAACGAAGGTGTCGCATTTTGTTCCGCATAGGAAGGATGATCCGGTGGAAAAGTTGGCAAAGCTTTATGTGGATAACATAGTACGGCTTCATGGTGTGCCCCTCAGCATCGTGAGTCACTGAGATGGGCGGTTCACGTCCAATGATTGGAGGCTAGTGCAATAAATGTTGGGAACAAAGTTGAAATTCAGCACAACCTTCCATCCGCAAATGGATGGGCAGACCGAGAGGGTCAATAGAACCATGGAAGACATGCTTCACATGTGTGTCTTGGATTTTGGAAAGCAATGGGAAGACCACCTCTATTTGGTGGAGTTCGCATACAACAACAGCTACCAAGCGAGTATTCAAATGGCGCCCTTCGAGGCCCTATATGGTAGAAAATGTCGCACGCCGTTGTCTTAGTTAGAAACAGGTGAGTCAAAGTTGTATAAGCGATTGGAAGTGGAGGATGCTACTTCTTTTGTGAGAACCATTCGGGAGAGGTTGCTTATCGCTCACGACCGGCTAGCAAAGTACTATAATGCCAAGCCCAGGAACGTGGAGTTCGTTGTGGGCTATTATGTATACTTAAAGATCAAGCCGTTCAAGGGTGTCTCGCGGGTGCGGCGATTGAAAAAGCTAAGCCCGAGGTACCTTGGACCGTTTGAGGTTCTGGAGAGAGTTGGTGAAGCGGCCTATCGGTTGAAGCTTTCAGTGGAGCTTAGTGGTTTACACGATGTATTCTATATTTCGGTGCTTCGGAAGGCGGTGCAAGAGCCTACGCAAGTGATCGCGGTTGATCAAGTGTCGGTGGATAGTGGGCTGACGACAAAGGTCAAGCCCGTGCGGATTGAGGACTCGGAGGTCAAGAGGCTACGCAATAAAGAGATCAGGATGGTCAAGGTACGGTGGGACAATTGCGGTCGTGAGGAGCTCTCTTGGGAGCGAGAGCAGACTATGCTTGACGAGTATCCAGAGTTGTTCCGCTCAGGTACAAATTTTGGTTTTGTATATGTCTTTCCTTTATATAATTTTGAGGACGAAATTCTTTTAAGAGGGGGAGAGTAGTAACGCCCCGAAACTCAAAGGAGCGACGAGGGACGTTTTGGGCCAGTTTTGGGTTCTGGATGCAGGCACACGGCCTGGGACACGGGCGTGTCCCAGGGCGTGTCAAGCTTGTGTCGACACTCAGTCGGGAAGTCGACACTTTGGTCTCGACATTGTGTCGAGACTGGGCACACGGCCTGCGACACGGGCGTGTCGCAAGGCGTGTCGACCCGTGTCGACACTTAGCCGCGAAGTCGACACTCTGCATTCGACGAAGTGTCGATATATGGCACATGGCCTGCGACACGGGTGTGTCAACCCGTGTCGACACTCGTCCCGGAAGTTGACACTTTGGTCTCGACATTGTGTCGAGACAAGGCACACGGCCTAGGACACGGGCGTGTCCCAGGCCGTGTCATCAGGTCGACGATCTTCGCTCGACGAAGTGTCGAGTGTCGAGATCATGTACACGGCTTGGAGCCCAGGCGTGTTGAGGTGACACGGGCAAGGACACGGGCGTGTCCTAGAACCCGTGCAGTGCTCGGGTTGTTTTCGGGGAAAAATGATGGGGGTACACGGCCGGCCACACGGCCGTGTCAGGTGGAACACGGGCATGTCAGCTCGAACACGGGCATGTTCGATACCCGTGTGAGGTTCCAGGCGAGCCGATTTTGACGGCGAATGTGGCACACAGCCCTGGACACGGGCGTGTGCCAGGCCGTGTTCGGTCCAGATTGGGCATTTCAGTCCCGAATCAAAGCCGTTCGTTTCTTTATTTTGGGATCCAACGGCTGGGGGTTGTTCCTGAAGAGATATACCCGGGATTGGATTTAGAAACCCTCACTTTTCATAAGTTATCACCTTTCTAAAAGCTTAGAGAGAGAGGAGAGCCAACGAAGGAAGAAGGAGCTAGATCCGGCCATTGGAGGAGCTTTGAAGCTCTGAATCGCGAGCCGACTCCGGATCCACGGAGGCATAGCTAGTGCGGTGCTTTTCATCCGTTTACTTTTCAATGGCGCCAAAGAGGAATGCTAGGGTAACGATTCTGTTCTTGAGCATGAGTAGCTCTCCTTCTTTGCATAGGAAGCCCGCTCTCGCGAGTTTGCGGAGAGTTGGAGGCATTCCTTCAGGTAGATATGTGAGGTCCCCGTTGTTTAGAGTCCGTAAGCGAGAACGAACATAGGCATGATGTGTGAAGCCTACCCGGACATGTTGGTCTGGATCGGTGATGTTGCATTGCATAAATGCCGGAGAAGACTCCGTGCTATTGATTGTTTTTCGGGTTTCTATGCGGTAGATTGCAGCAGGGAGCCTTGGGGACTAACCCAAAGGTGCACCCGGAAAACTGGGCGAATACGAGAACCTGCCAACTTGGTGGCCTAAGAGACAACTTGAACATAACCGGGTTATGTGAACTGTGATGGAAATGGGACTCGGTGGAAGTTTGACCCGCGCAAATTGCTTAAATTGTCGTTGCGATGTGAGCACAGGTTAGATGGAACCGTACCCGTTCTATGTCGTTCGGTTAAAGAGACCTAAAGGCACGTGGCACTTGCCGTTGGCATAGATTAGGGTCTTCGGCGGTCAATGGCTTAAATTGTCGTGACCCAGGACAGGAAGACAAATTGCTCATAGGTTTGGTCGTCAAAGTGGCGGTGGTGAGTCCAGAATGTCTATGGCTTTAATTGACGTGACATCGATCGGTTCACCGAGAATGTGCCCTGAGAGCACGGGGCGTGTGGCCGTGCGAGCCAACGTCTGTGATGAAATGGCTATATATATATTGCTCGCTTATGCTAATGAAATGCTGGGAAGGAGCATCGCCGCCCCGAGTTGGGGGCAGGATCTTTATAATTTGGTCAGCATTGCTGACCGTTGCCTTGTTTTGCCACCGTGCGGTGGTTTGTTGCTTGCAGGTGCTGCTGGACCAAGCGGTCAATAGCGGTCTAAAGCCCTTTTTGCGAAGCCGGCCCTGGATGGCCCAAATGGAAGTGTTTGCTGTTTTATTCATGTATGACCGGCCTGCGTGCCGTGGTTTGTAAAACATGTAATATCAAGTGAACCATATTTGTAAGGCCTTAAGGCTTGTACTGGTGTATTTTGTAACATTCCTATTTTGGTAATTAGTGGACATTCATGATTTAATGCTGAGTTCTTATTTGCAACTATTATAAACTGCTTCCGCTAGAATGCTCTGTGTAGGACGTTGAGATTGGTTGGATGGTTTCCATGAGTAACCACCCGGTCTGTGTGTGGCATATGGCGTCGGGCCCCGGCGGGACCTACTGCTATATGCTATGCGACGGATAGGGGGTGTTGCAGAGAGTGCCTAAGTCTTATTCAGAAATGGACATAGATTATGTGAATCTATCCACCAAGAACAAAAGGGCACAAAATATTTTAGCTAGTGCCATTGATGACTCAACCTTCCAACATCTTGTACACTGCAAGACCTCCAAGGAAATGTGGGACTCACTTGTGGTCTACATGGAAGGCTCTGAGGAAGTTAGAGATGATAAAAAGTTCATGCTCAATCAAGAGTGTTGAAACCGGAACCCGGCTTCCTGTGGAGCTCGCCCTTGGGGAAAGGGGGTGGTCTCGTGCCTACTTCGCTCCTGCAAGAAAAACGACGAAAGCAAGGAGAAACACACCCAAGGGCTCGGCAGGGAGGTCCCACCACAAACCCGGAAGATCTCAGAGTGCTTCCCCTCCTTAGCCTGAAGCCGAGCTAAGGTACCCTCAGAAAGCACTTAAAGATTTTGGGGAGAAGAGCACAGGGAGAACCTGCTTTCTGGGGTACCCCTTGGGTCCTATTTATAGCTTTTGAAATCAGGACTGCCAATAACCAAAATAACTGACCTGAAATTACCAAGAAACCCTTGGCCGGGCCTGCCAACAGCCAAACTCCGCTATTTTGAAGGGCTATGGGCAGACCAGCAGGGGTAAAACAGTAAAAGGTACCTCTGACCCCCAGGCGAGCTGGGACCCCTGGCCACCTCGGCATGCTCTGCTCGCCCGCTGCTGCTGAGTTCCACTGCGAGGGCACGAGTTGCAGCCCGCTCGGCGAATGCCGAGCTCGGGGTCGCCGATTGACGATTTCTGGCCGACGGACGTCGAGCTCGGGCTCGCCCTTGCTGATGCCGAGCTCGCCTGCTACTGCCGAGCTCCCTTGTGACCTTGCTCGCCGGAGACGGGGTTGTACACAATCCCCGCTCTTTTCGAGTTTGTCAAAAAGCTCGGAAAGAAACATCCAACCCGAAGTGTGCGGCGAGCTCTGGCTGGCGAGTTGGAGGGAATCTTCTGGTGGGGGCCACCTGCGCCTATATATATGCACCTGCTATGCTTCCTGGCTCTTGCCATTCCCCCTGTTGCCTTGCCAAGATGCCCCTTCCCAAGGAGATTCAAGAGCGTATAGACCGAGCTCGCCAGGCTTCCGCGGCTCGCGTTGCCGCGCTGACGGCGGTCCCCGCGAAAGTTCCTCAAATTGACCCCGCCGAGCCGAGCTCCAAGAGGACAAAGCCGTTCCCCGAGGCGGCCGAGCCCATCTTCCACGACCTGAGGGCCACGCTGGCTCGCGAGACCGGCTCCTCAACTCGAACTATTCTGGAGAATGATAGGGAGGTCGTTGTCGTCGGCGACGATCAGGGCGGCCTACCAGATGACGAGGGCACCGCGCCGCGGGTCCCTACGCCGCGAGGCGAGGTCACGCTTGCCACTTCGCGACTCTTGGCACCGGACAGCCATCCCCGGGATCCGCCGCTCCTCTTCGGGATCCTGCCTGTGAGCTTGCAGAGGCCAGCTTCACCACATGGCTCCGCTCCTCGGCAAATTGATGCGGCCGCCGGGGGAGGCCTGGGGTCCATTCCTGTCCCGGGCTTCGAGCTCATCTCGCCGGGGGCTCGCGGCCCAGGTCGCGGGAAGGACCTGAGGTTCATCCCTCCTCGCGTTTCCTTTGAGCCGCCGAGCTCTTCAGGTCTGCCTCGCTCAACCCTGTGCTTCACTAGCTTTTGCTTCGCTGACGTTTGCCTTTACAGCCCTTCCCAGTCAATCGGCTGCCGAGGAGTCCTCGCGGGCATCCCACCATTCTCCCCTCCCGTCTCCGAGCTCGCTGGACTCTTACTTGGGTCCGGGGGTTGATCAGGGCGAGCTGTCGAGGAGGGAGGTCAAGCTCCTCAAGAAGCTGGTGCGCGGACTGCGCGAGGTGCAAGGAGTCAACGAGACGCTGCAGCGCGACTATGCGCGTCTTGCTGAGGAGGTGTGCCTCGGCCGACCTGGCGAGTTGATGTCTCCCTCCCGACTCCTGGATGAGATAGACGACGGTCTCTTGGTCGCGCAAAGGAATTCTGGAAGGATCCGCGAGCTACTCCGCGCGCGGCAGCTTGGGGGGCGGGGGTCGCGAGGCCGGGGTAGGTAAGTCTGCGGGCTCCTCTGCCGAGCCGACCGGCGCTCGCATCCCGGTGCCCTCCCTGCTTGCGCGCCCTGTTTTCTGTTCTGAACTTTCCCCTTCTGTGATGAATAACTTGGAACATTCTTAATTATGTTATTTAAATAAAAAGCCGTAATGTTTGACTTAGCCTCAGTTGGGATGCGCTTGAAGTCGGCGAGCTTGGGTGGCGATCTGGGGTGGCGAGCTGGGGCGGCGAGCTGCGCCGATGTGACAGCCTGCCTCAGATTCCTTTTCCTATAAATAGCCCCCCCTGACCTACCCCCGTACTGTCTTTATTGCTTTGCCTTCCGTTCCCAGCTTTTTCCTTTCTCTGCTCGCGCAGCGCTTCGCTTCTTCTCTGTGATCATGGGCAAGACCAACCCGGACGCCGATGGCCGCTCCAAATGCGCGCAACACTTCGCGGATTACTGCTTCTTTGACGGCCACACCAGCGAGGAGGAGCTCGCAGAATTCATAGCCCTGTATGTGCCGCCGGGCTTTGAGGCGCGCAGGCCGGGGCCGGGCGAGGCCATCAACACGTTCTATGAGAACGATCTCGCCTTCCCCATCTCGCACTTCGATGTGGGGCTGCGACTTCCCTTGTGGCCGGAGATTCGGCAGATCCTGAAATACTACGGGGCCGTCCCCGCGCAGCTGAACTCAAACGCCATCGCCATGATGGTGGCGTTCGCGAGCTACCTCTGGCGGGAGAGGATTGAGTTCAACCTGACGGTGTTCAGGAAACTCTTCTCCTATAAGGCGACGACGGACGGGGTTGCCTACTTCGGCGGCTCCTTGATCAAAGTTCGCGAGATCGCGAACAAGCACCATAGCTGGATGACCAAGATCGCCTTCATCAAGGGCGATCTCGGCAACATCCCTTACTCGCCGCAACAAAAAGGCGAGGAGGTGTACCGCCCGGCGGCCGTGTCCGGCAACGACGCCGAGCTCCACAAATTCTTCCACCACAAGGATTTCGAGGTCGCCTTCCTGCAGAGGGGCCTCGACGTGCTCCCCCCTGTTCTGCCCGGCGAAGGTATGTTCTCCTCATCTTGCCGAGCTCGCCTATTCGTCGAGCTCGGCACATCATCATATCTGAATTTTCTAACCTTTCCAAGTATTTTCTTGCAGGGGAGCGAATAATCCCCGCGAACCCACCATTTGCGGACCCGGGGCTTGATACTGACCCCCTTGCTCGCGAGAGGGTGGCGGCAGCGGCCTGCCGAGACGAGGCGGCCCTCTCGCAGCCCTCTTCCGGCAAGAGGCGATCTGAGGATGCGGGGTCGAACCCGCCATCCGGCCCCCGTCAGATGAAAAAGATGCGGAGAGCCCTGCTGGATCCGCGGGGGCAACAACAACATCAACATCAGCCCAGCCCCAAGTACATCAGCTCGTCGGAGACTCCTCCCGACGCGTCACCGGGGAGCCCGCTGAAGGAGACGACCAGCAAGGGCCGAAAGGGTGGCAAGGGCCCTTCCACCTCGGCTGTGATCTCCCCTCCTCCTTCGGCGAAGAGGGCCGCCCGCGAGCGCGCGCCGCCGAAGCAGCACCCCCTCTTCAACTTCGGCGCGCGCTGGAAGGATTCCGCGGGCGAGCCCATGTTGCAGTAGGACGAGCTTGCTCATCGAGTCTCTGTCTCCACTCTGCACCCGTCCTGGCACGACCGCGAGCCCGCCACCGGTCACGCCTACGCCCTTGGCTTCGGCCTTTATGGCCGGGAGGATGCCGAGGCCTACAAGAGAACGACCCTCCGGCAGCTCGGCCATGAGGGGCTGCAGTCCCACCTGCGGACTCTGGAGCTTCACCACATGCTGGCGTGCCGCAGCTTCACCATCAGCCACCAGCTCGAAAAGGCCGAGCAGGCTCGCGACCTCGCCAAGGAGCAGGTCGCCGATCAGGCGAGGCGGCTCGGCATCGCGGATAGTCTTCTCGCCCAGACTGCTGGCGGGCTGGTAAGTGTTACGCACCGCTCTCTTTTACTTAGAAAGCCTTGCTGCCGCTAAATGGGCTTTTTTCCAGGATGCTAAGGCGGCGGGCGAGCTCCAGGCTCGCAACACTGAGCTGGGGGAGGAGGTTAGCCGGCTGCGCGCGCAACTGGCCGCGGATGCTGATGCTGCTGGCGAGCTCCAAGCTCGCAATGCCGAGCTCGGGGAGGAGAACGGCCGACTGCGCGCACGCCTCGACGAGCTGGAGTGTGCGAACGCGAAGCTGAAGGGGGAGAACCAGCACCTCCTCGGCGAGGTGCGTCGTCAGGCGGAGATCTTCTTCCCGTCGCACAACATCGATCCCACACTCCCCTACAAGAGCCCGCGTATCTTCGGCGAGGCCGACCTCGTCGAGAGACTGCGGATCAACTCAATCCAGACCGCCGAGTGCACCCTCGCGATGATGAAGGACTCCGGGGTGCTGGTGGAAGGATGCGGGGAGATCTCTGCTCGGGACCTGATGCCGAGTATGTTTCCGGCGACGCCGCCCAGCGAGAAGGAAGATAGCCTGGACACAATGTTCGGGAAGAGCTTCCAGGACCATTCGAGCGACGACGGGGACCAGCCAGGCGGAGGGGGCGAGGCTAGCTGACAGCCTTGTATTTTTCTTTTTTCTCTCCTTTTTTGACTACTCGCCGTGGCGAGCTCCCTGTACATTTGTGAATAATCAAATGAAAGTTTTTTGATCATACCGGTGCTCCTTTACTATGCTTGTTGTGTTATGAATGTATGCGAGTGCTTCCTCCTGCGACCTCGCAGGGACAGGTTCCGCGAGTAGAGTGATTATGAGAGCGCGCACGCGAGCGGGACGCGCTTGGGGTGTTCGCCGAGCCCCAAACGATTTCACGGTGAGTTTCTCTCCCCCCTCATCGCGCCACTATCGCTTGCATGCGAGCCACCCGGGTTGTGCCCGTCGAAGGGGGAAAATTTTGAAGTGTAATGGTCCTGGGAGGCGAGATCCCCTGGTCCGGCTGGCCTTCCTTTGGCGAGGCCCGGGCTTGCGGCCTACTCGCCAATACCGAGCTGGAGATGACGAGCCCAAACTTCGCCCATGCAGAGCCCTTCAGCCCGGCCTTCCTTCTTGACTGTGCCGAGCTGAGTTTGCCGAGCCTGAGCTCGTCCTGGCAGGACCCTTCCCCTTGGCTCCTTACCACAGACTGGCCTGCACCTGATGATTTTAAGGCAGACATCATCGAGTGACTCCCAGCCCTGCCAGCTAGGTGAGAGCCTGACAGCGGGATCTGCGCGAGGCTAAGGATGACACCGAGTGACTTCCAGCCCTGTCAGCTAGGTGAGAGCCTGACAGCGGGATCTACTAGAGGCTAAGGATGACACCGAGTGACTTCCAGCCCTGTCAGCTAGGTGAGAGCCTGACAGCGGGATCTGCTCGGGGTCAAATACTACCACCATCGAGTGACTTCCAGCCCTGTCAGCTAGGTGAGAGCCTGACAGCGGGATCTGCTCGAGGCCAAGGATGACACCGAGTGACTTCCAGCCCTGCCAGCTAAGTGAGAGCCTGACAGCGGGATCTGCTCGGGGTCCGTTACTACCACCATCGAGTGACTTCCAACCCTGTCAGCTAGGTGAGAGCCTGACAGCGGGATCTGCTCAAGGCTAAGGATGACACCGAGTGACTTCCAGCCCTGTCAGCTAGGTGAGAGCCTGACAGCGGGATCTGCTCGGGGTCCAATACTACCACCATCGAGTGACTTCCAGCCCTGTCAGCTAGGTGAGAGCCTGACAGGGGGATCTGCTCGAGGCTAAGGATGACACCGAGTGACTTCCAGCCCTGCCAGCTAAGTGAGAGCCTGACAGCGGGATCTGCTCGGGGTCCGTTACTACCACCATCGAGTGACTTCCAGCCCGGTCAGCTAGGTGAGAGCCTGACAGCGGGATCTGCTCGAGGCCAAGGATGACACCGAGTGACTTCCAGCCCTGCCAGCTAAGTGAGAGCCTGACAGCGGGATCTGATCGGGGTCCGTTACACATCTCATTATATCATGCAGGCTAGTTACAACATTATCAGAGAGCTTGAAGGAATTTATTATAATCAAAGTGCTGCTTACATGTTTTAGGGGAAGAATCACTTGAGGTCGTCACCACTCCAGGTGAGACTCAGGGTCTCGCCCTCTATATTTTGGAGTCGGTAGCCCCCTGACACCAAGGCTACCTTTACAATGAATGGTCCCTCCCAGCTAGGATTGAGCTTTCCTACGGATGCTGACCGCCCTGCCGCATCTACTTTCTTCAGCACCAAGTCCCCTTCCACGAACTGCTTGACCCTGACATGCTTGTCAAAGTACTTGGCCATTCTTCTTTTTACCTCCTCCTGCCTGATAGCGGAAAGGTCTCTTACCTCTTCCACCATGTCAAGGGAAAGCCTTAGTTCCTCCTCATTCTCTGCTTGCCATTCCTCACGGCCTTCTTTTGTTGCCACGACTCATGGTGTTCGGATTTCGAATTCAATGGGGAGCACGACCTCGCACCCGTGGGAGAGTTTGAAGGGGGTCTCTCCTGTAGCTGTGTTGGGGGTGGTCCTCAGGGCCCAAAGAACCGCGGGAAGCTGCTCCACCCAACTCCCTTTCAGGTTCTCCACCTTCTTTTTGAGGAGGTTGACGATGATCTTGTTTGCGGCCTCCACCTGCCCGTTACTCCTGGGGTGATGGACCGAGGCGAACCTGAGATCGATCCCAAGCTGTCCGCAGAAGCTGGTGAACTCGGCACTGGCGAACTGGGGCCCGTTGTCTGTGACGATGGCCTGGGGCAGCCCATGGCGACAGATGATCTCCCCCCAAACAAAGTTCCTGATCACCTGGGAGGTCACCTTGGCCAATGCCTTCACCTCCATCCATTTTGAGAAGTAGTCTATCATCACCAGGAGGAACCTCCTCTGGCCGCTGGCTTGGGGGAATGGCCCAACCAAATCCATTCCCCAAATTGCGAA
The DNA here is from genome assembly GCA_039583875.1 of Platanthera guangdongensis. Lineage (NCBI taxonomy): Eukaryota > Viridiplantae > Streptophyta > Magnoliopsida > Asparagales > Orchidaceae > Platanthera > Platanthera guangdongensis. Next base: position 90,250,919 of record CM077149.1, read on the forward strand.
GGGCCACGGGGCCGTGATACTTCGGAGCCGCTGGGCCGGCTGCAGCTGGAGAGGGGCAAACAGCTGGCACTTGTGACATCTTCTTGCGAATTCTGCAGCGTCCCGGCCTAGGGTGGGCCAGAAATAACCTTGCCTGACTATCCTCCCTTCCAGGGTCCGACTCCCGGAGTGACTCCCACATTCCCCGGAGTGGACCTCCTCCAAGATCCTTCGCGCTTCTCCCTCGGTTACGCAGCGGGCCAGCATCCCTGAGAGGGTCTTTCTGTACAGCTGCCCGTCCTGGAGGAGGTAGTATGCTGACTTGTGCCTCAGCTTCTTCTTGTCCACCCCCTCCGGATACTCTCCTGTGGAGAGAAAAACAATCACTGGATCCATCCATGAAGCTTGCTGATCGATTTCCATGAGCTCTCCTTCTTTGATGGAGGGGTGAAACAGGTCGGTGATGGTGCCCCCCACCTAGGGACCATGCTTAGCCAATTGATCGGCTTGTTCATTCTCTTCTCTGGGCACGTGTCGGATGGTGAAAGTTTGAAAAGTGCCAATGACCCCCTTCACCTTGGCCAAGTACGATCGCAGGGTGGGCTCCCTTGCCTCAAACTCCCCGTTAATCTGAGAAGCCACTACCATGGAGTCGGTAAGGACCTCCACATCTGATACCCCCAGCTCCCTGGCCAGGCGCAGCCCTGCTATCACGGCCTCGTACTCGGCCTGGTTGTTGGTAATGGGAAAGTGCACCACCACCGTCTGCTCGATTCGGGTCCCTTGAGGGCTTTCTAGGATCACCCCTACTCCTAAGGAATGCCTTCCCGAGGCTCCATCCACCCTCACCTTCCAAGGAGCCGGGCGAGTGAGTTCCTTCTCCGCCACTTCAACTACGTAGTCAGCAAGAAAGTCGGCCATCGCCTGGGCTTTGATCGAGAGCCGCGGAACGAAGGAGACGTCGAACTCGCTCATCTCCACCGACCACTTAGCCAACCTGCCTGAATGCTCCACCCCCTCAAAGATGTTGCGGAGGGGGTGGTCGGTTACCACTCGGATTGAGTGTGCCTGGAAGTAAGGCCGTAGCCTCCGAGCCGAGATGATTAGGGCGAACGCAAGCTTCTCCAAGATCGGATACCGGAGCTCGGCCTTCCTCAGGACCCGGCTCACGTAGTAAATAGGGAGCTGCTTCTTCCCTTCTTCACGAACCAAGACGGAGCTCAAGGCCTCTGCCCTGACCCCGAGATATAGGAACAGGTCCTCCCCCTCCTTCGGCCCTTGGAGCAGCGGAGCCTGTGTCAACTGCACCTTGAGGGCCTCGAACGCCTCCTCGCATTCCTTGGTCCATTCAAACCTCTGCCCCCCCCCTTAGCGTCTTGAAGAAGGGGGAGAACTTTTCTCCTGCCCGTGAAAGGAAGCGACTCAGCCCTGCCAGCTTCCCTGTCAGCCGCTGGACCTCCTTTGCATTCCGCGGGGACCCCAGCTCTAGGATAGATTTGACCATGTCTGGATTCGGCTCGACCCCTGCGGGGGTAAGGAGATGCCCTAAGAACTTTCCTCGGCTGGCCCCGAAGACACACTTAAGGGGGTTCAACCGCATTTTGTATCTGCGCAGGGTGGCGAAGGTTTCCTCCAGGTCCCGGAGGTGGGCATCCATATCCCGGCTTTTGATCATGAGGTCGTCCACGTACACCTCCAAGTTCCTTCCCCTTTGCTCCTTGAAGACCCTGTCCATCATCTTCTGGTAGGTAGCCCCAGCATTTTTCAGCCCAAAGGGCATCATCTTGTAGCAGTAGCATCCATCCCCGGTGATGAATGAGACATCCTTGATGTCTGGGGGGTGCATCCTGATCTGATGGTAACCTGAAAAAGCATCCAAAAAACTCATTACAGAAAAACCGACGGCTGAGTCAACCAGCGCGTCGATCCGAGGCAAGGGGTAACAATCCTTAGGACAAGCTTTATTAAGTAAGGAAAAGTCGATACACATCCTCCATCGGCCATCCCCTTTTTTAACCATAACCACGTTGGAGACCCAGCCGGGGTACTGAATCTCAGACACGAAGCCTGCCTTGAGGAGTTTCGCCACCTCCTCCCGGATGGGTTCCGCCAGCTTGTCCGCGGTGGACCTCTTCTTCTGCTGAACGGGGCGTGTTCCCGGGTCCAGGTTGAGGCGGTGGCAAGCCACATCCGCGTCGACCCCCGGCATCTCTGCGGCGTTCCAGGCGAAGATGTCCACGCTCTTCTGGATGCACTCCAGCATCCTGCCCTGGTCCTCCGGGGTCAGCCCCCCGCTGACGCGGATCTTCTCCACCCTTCCTCCTCGGGTGAGCACCTCCAGCTCCACCACCTCCTCTGCTGCCTCCAGCCTGGATCGCTCTGCCCATCCTTCGGCATCCCCTTCCTCCGGAACGGGGACCTCTACCTCCAGCTCTCCTCCAACGGCCCTCACTTCGGCCACCTCCTCCAGATCTCCTCCTGCCGCCTCCTCTACGCAGCTCTTCTCTCCCAGCTCCTCCCTTCCTGCTTCCTGGCCGACCTCCTCCATCCTTCGCCCCATCTCCTCGGCTCCCTCCTGCCAGGAGATGGTATTCACCGCAGTGACATAACACTCCCGCGCCACCTTTGGGTCTCCCCTAACCCTGACTTGGATCCCCTCGGCGTTGAACTTCAAGCATTGATGAAAAGATGAGGGGACGCAGCGGAAGGCGCTGATCAGGGGCCTCCCAAAGATGGCGCTGTAGCTGCTGGGGGCGTCCACGATGACGAACTTGCAGTTTCGGGACTGCCCCCCCAAGGTGACATGGAGTCCAACTCCTCCCTCCACTTCCTTCCTTTCTCCTGAAAATCCGAACAAGGGGCCATCTGAGGCCAGCACCCTCTTTGCCTCCACCTTCATCGCGTCGAACGCCTTTTTGAAGACGACGTTGACGGAGCTCCCGTTGTCCACGAGGATCCGAGAGACGGTGAAGTTCTCGATGGCCGCCTTGATGACCAGCGCATCACAGAACGGATCCTCGTGGTCTGGCAGATCACTCCTGGAGAAGGTGATCCTCTCCTCCGGTGGCGGGGTTTGGGATGTAGAGGCGACGCTCCGCCGGTACATGGTGTGGAGGCTTGCCTTGCGGGAAGCCTCGATCCCTGCTCCCCCGTGGATCATCCCGATTCCCCCTCGGGTCCCCACATCCACCCGGTCTTCACACCGATCCTCCTCCGCCCGAGGCAGGACCTCCTCAATCCTCACCTCCTGTCGCGCCTCCTGCTGATGATGCTGCCGCTCCCTGTTCCTTCTCATCTCGAGGAACTTCGGACAGGTGGCCGTGGCGTGCCCCTCTTCCTGGTGGAAGTCGCAATAGGGCAACTCCACCCTGACCTCTCTTCTTCTCCTTCTCCATGCTCCCCTCCTTGCTCCCAGGGCTATGGCCATGGCCTCCTCTTGATCGGGGAGCCGGGGCCTCTGGCCCTGCCTCCAGCCCGGGGGGTGGAATTGGTCTTGCCTCCCCTGAGAGTGACCCCTTCCGAAGTTCCCCCTCTGCGGCCCATGCCCCTGCCACTCTGGCCTCCAACCTAACCGACGATCGGGCTCCTGACGCCCCCACCCCGGCTGCTGCGGCCCTTGGAGCTACCTCTGCTCCCTCTGCCTCAGTTCCCCTCTTCTCTCCTCCTATGCCTTTCCTCCTCTCGACTCTCTCTCTTCCTCTGTGGCCCACCTGGCCAGTTTCCTTGCAAATTCTGGGTTCGACGCCTCCCCGTCGACCTCTCTCGCCGCCCTCTCCATCAACTCCTCGTAGGAGAGGGGGGGGGGGAACTCTCTTTAGCTCCATCCGGAAGAAACCCTGCTGCAGTCCCAGGGTAAAGGCCATCATCAAACTATGGCCCGACATCTCCTGGACTTGAGTAACTTCCTCCTGGAATCGGTCCACATAGCTTCCCAACGTCTCGTTTACCCCCTGCTTTATGTGGAACAAAGACTCGGACTCCTTCTTTCTCTTCTTCGAAGTGGTGAATCTCAGCATGAATCCTCGGCGCAGGTCCTCGAAGCAGTAGATGGAGCTGGCCGGTAGCTGGTGGAACCACTCTCTTGCCTTTTCCCGGAGGGTGATGGCGAAGAGCCGGCACTTGAATCCGTCCGACATCTGACGGATGGAGACCACATCCTCGAACCATTGGACATGCTGGACTGGGTCTCCCTTCCCAGTGTAGTAGGACATCTCGGGCTCCCTGAACCCATCTGGAACGGGAGCTGAAGAGACCAGCTCGCTGAAAGGACTCCCTCCCCCCACTGGGCGAGCTGGCGAGTCTCGCGAGCCCAGCTCGCCGAAAGCGACCTCGGCCTGCTGAGCCGGGGAAGAGCTCGCGTCCGGGGAGCTCGCACCCTCGGCCTTCCTCGGCCACTTCCTTCCCAGCTCGCCTGTCGGGAGCGTCCTCGCCCAATGAGGGGGCGGCCGCGATCTGATTTGCCGGAGTCGAGCACTCAGCCCGCGTGCCGAATGCAAACTTGACCAGATTCAGCACCTCGTTTCTGAAGTCTTCAAACATTCCCACCATTGCGAGAGCCGGGGGGGGGGGGGCGGCGAGCTCGGCCTGTCGGATCCTTGTCCCGTCATCGAGCTCGCGGAAACTTTTCTGCGCTGACCACTGTCCACACTCACCGCACCGAAATGTTGAAACCGGAACCCGGCTTCCTGTGGAGCTCGCCCTTGGGGAAAGGGGGTGGTCTCGCGCCTACTTCGCTCCTGCAAGAAAAACGACGAAAGCAAGGAGAAACAGACCCAAGGGCTCGGCAGGGAGGTCCCACCACAAACCCGGAAGATCTCAGAGCGTTTCCCCTCCTTAGCCTGAAGCCGAGCTAAGGTACCCTCAGAAAGCACTTAAAGATTTTGGGGAGAAGAGCACAGGGAGAACCTGCTTTCTGGGGTACCCCTTGGGTCCTATTTATAGCTTTTGAAATCAGGACTGCCAATAACCAAAATAACTGACCTGAAATTACCAGGAAACCCTTGGTCGGGCCTGCCAACAGCCAAACTCCGCTGTTTTGAAGGGCTATGGGCAGACCAGCAGGGGTAAAACAGTAAAAGGTACCTCTGATCCCCAGGCGAGCTGGGACCCCTGGCCACCTCGGCATGCTCTGCTCGCCCGCTGCTGCTGAGTTACACTGCGAGGGCGCGAGTTGCAGCCCGCTCGGCGAATGCCGAGCTCGGGGTCGCCGATCGACGATTTCTGGCCGACGGACGTCAAGCTCGGGCTCGCCCTTTCTGATGCCGAGCTTGCCTGCTGCTGCCGAGCTCCCTTGTGACCTTGCTCGCCGGACACGGGGTTGTACAAAGAGTATGAGGCTTTTAGGCAAAGCAAAACTGAAAAAGTAGCTGACTGTTTTGAAAGATTCTTTAGGACAGTAAATGAACTAAGAACCTATGGTAGAGTCTTCAGCAACTATGAGCTGAATGACAAGTTCCTTAGATCTCTCAATAGAGATTGGGACACCAAGATTTATGTAATTAGGGAAATGGATAAGGTGGCAGACACTTCTCCACCAACTTTATTTGGAAAGCTGGTATCCTATGAAATGCAGATGACTGCTAGACAAGAAGAGGAGAAGAGCAGCCAATACAAATCCAAGGACAATTCTGTGGCATTCAAGGCAGAAGCCCCAAGAAGAAGTAGAAGAAAGACTCCCTCACCACCAAGGAGGTGAGATGAATCAAGCTCAGAAAATTCTGAGTCAAGCTCATTAGATAACCACATGTCTGATAAAGATCTAGCTGCCTTCTCCAGGCAATTTCAGAGGTTCATAAATAAGAAGGACTGGAGGAGCAGGCCATCTTCATCCTCTTATCATAGGAAGTCATCCAAGGATGACAGGTATGTCCTTAAAACTAGTAAACAGATTTCATCTAATGTCATCTATTATTGTTGCAGCAAGGTTGGGCATGTCATTGTTGACTGCCCAGTCAAAAGAAAGGAAGAAGATGAGAAGAACAAGAAAAAGCATCACCATCACCACAAGGACAAGAAGAAGGAGAAGTCCTTTGTGGCTAAAAAGGAGAGAAGCTGGACAGATTCTTCCTCCTCAGAATCTGAAGATGAAGAGGAAGAAGCCTATATAGGGCTGATATCTATTGTTGCAGATCCAAAAGATGAAGAGGAATATCCTGCTGTCAGGATAGGAATCAAGGCCCCTCTGTCATACTCAAACAGTGATAATGAGGAGGATGAAGAAGACTTTGGATACCATGGTTTGATGGCAATGACTGTAGAAGAAAGAAGTCAGGTAAATTCAGAATCAATCAAGGTACAACCTCTTTCCAATTCTGCATCTTCCTCTGACTATGAGACCAGTCCAAATATTGGTGCATATTCATCCTATGATAAAGATTGCTCAGAATCTGAGACTGATGTCAATCAATTGATTGACAAGTATGGACTATTCCTAGATGTTCTAAAGAAGAGCAGAATTATTGCCAAAAGGCAAGCTAAGGAGATAGAAGTCCTATAGCCTTATAAAACTCTTTATAACAATAAATCTTTTGAGTTTTATAAGAAAAGTCATGAGGTGTCTAAACTCAAGAAAATTCTCGGGTGTCAGACCATGCTTCTAGAAGAAAAGAAAAAGTATATTAGATATCTGGAACAAAAGTTCACAAAGAGATTGGGGATTGTGATTAACCCTTCTCAGTCACAGGATCAGTTGCCAAAAGCTGCAACTTGTCAAGTCCCTGAGAAGTTGGGTATTAATCACATCATTCATCATTTCAAATCTGAATTCCCTGATAAGGGGATAGTGTTTCAAAAGGCAAATTCACCTTCTAGAACTGTCAAGGTTGGATCTCCTATCAAGGATCTATCTAATGTGTGCTCTACTAATGGGGTAAAAACACATGATCTCAGAAGGAGTGATGCTGTCCACTCTAGCCAGAATGCTCAGGATAAGTCCTTTAGATTTGGATCCAAATATCCTTTATCTAAAGAGATGAAAGAGTCCACTAAATGGCAGGCTCCAAAAATACAATTGGCCCATTCTGAGCCAGTTGTATTTAAATCTTCAGAACCTTCACTCAGGAAGAAGGAAGCAACATCATGCTATGCTCATCCAGCAAAATCTGGAGCTGCTCACTTCCCTCATGGACAACAATTCTGTGCTGTCCTAAAGAGAAGGTACAACATTCATAGATGTTGGTGATGTGGGAAGGTGGGCCATTTTGCCACTGATTGTTGGCACAACCTGAATATGGCTAGTGGACAGAAAGGTGCTCAGCCCACGTAGAGAGTTGGGCAGATGTTTAATAATGCTAAAAAGAACCTAGGACCAAATTATCATTGGGTGCCTAAGGGTAAATGGATTATGTTTTGCATGATAGTCCAAGTACCTGTCTAAATAAGACTTAGTACTTGGACAATGGGTGTTCTAGACAAATGTCTTGGACACGATGCTTGCTTAAGGAATATGCTCCATGAAGAGCAATAAGTTAAGGGTGAGGCTATCAATTATGTAATCCTCAAAAGCTAGAGGAAGCAAGCCTCAAGGTAAGTCACTCTCTCTGATATAGAGACTTAATTTGCTAATTGATAAATTAAGTTAGATGTGCCCAGGCTGAACCTAATCAAGCACACCAAATAGAAAATAGTGATACAATCATTCTTTATAATTATCTACACTATTAATTTTTGTAGTCTTTACTCTAAAATTCAAATAACTTATTAGCAAGCTTCAAGGTAAATCAGTGCATAAATGGATTGCCAATAGAACTGGCTTATTAACATGTTAGGTCCCCTTCTATTTAGAATTAAGAAAATTTTTAGAGTCAAATAGATTGTACATTCAACTAGTAAGGGAAGCCACAAATTAAACAAGCATTGGATAAATGGAAGAAAAGCTTAGAGGTAAAATCGAAGCGCCAAATCTCCTGTTTTATAACAGGAAGCGTAACACAACCCGTTAACGCAAAATGTATAAGTTTAAGCTAAAATGCTTAATAGATAATTGAACCTTTTTGGTATAAATATAAAGGCGACAAGAAACGAAAAGCCACTCCACTCTTAAACTCCTTAACCCTAGCCGCCGAGACCGAAACGCTCTCAGCGTCTTGCCACACTGTTTCAATGGCACCAAATGTCATCAAGGAGCTCCAGGAAGGATATGAAATTGTGAGGGATGGATTCAGTCATGCCTCCCTAGAGATTAAATCAGTGATAAGGATGATTGAAATCACAGGCCTGGAATACACCCTTTCCGAACCCTCTACCATTCTTAGAAAGGAGGTAGTAGAATTCTTCTCAAACATTAAGGTGTCTTCCTCTCAAGACTCTCTTAAATCTAAGATTGAGGATATCAAGATAAAGATAAACCCTAAAAGAATAGGCAAAGCCCTTCACATACCCTCTGTCAACCCTAGCGAGGAAGAAGAACCCACCGTCACGGACAGAGACACTGCTCTCAGGTGGTGTGAATACAGTGATGTCAAGCCTGGATCTCTTAAGAGAAAATTCTTCAACCAGAGAGGCAAAATGCTAGCAGATATTGCAGGAATGCCATTATCTGCAAGCTTGGATCACATGATACAATCTCCAGGTCAATGTTTGATGGTATGACTAGGATAATCTTGAATAGAAAGACCTCATGGTCTACTCTCATCTACAAGAGATTAGTAGATTGTCTACCCACTCCAAACATGGGCAGAATTCTTTCCTTATACCTAGTGAACACCTATCCTGATTCTTTCAAACAGGAATATGGAGTGAAGATTCACTACCTGAAAAGAATGGATATAAAGACATTGGATAGATTCACTATTATCTTACCCAAAAGCCATCCTTCAAAAACAAAGGACTCCTCAAGGGATAAAAGACAGCAAATTGCTGAAGTAGACAATTCCTCCTGCTCTGAGCCTGAGCTGGGAAATATCCCTCCTGCTGATGTTGGATTGCAGACATACTTAACCCTGAGTCTCTCTTTAACAAACATCCAACTCCAGGACACTACAGTGCATGTTGATAAAATCCATGCCAGCCCTAGGTTAGGAGAAGTTTCTAAGAATGCTACTGAAGAAGAAATTATTGACGTGGATGGGGCTGACATGGATGACACAGATGATGTAGCGGCAGTTAAAGTTATCCCTGCTGCAGAAGATAACAAGGAGGCGCCTGAGACATTAGATAATGATCTTGATAAGTCAAGCCCAGAGAAGGATGCTCAGTCTGAGGGGGTGCATAATGAGATGGATTTGACAACCTTAGACAAAGTTGCCAACAGATTAGTTGAGTCTGCTCCCTGAAAGGAGTGGTTAGACCTGATTTACTCTAGAGGGGTTGTGAATAGAGTAATTAAAAAATTTTGTTTGTTTTAGCTTTTATATCAGAGTGAAAATAGGTGATACCAATAATATGTAAAGAAATGAAAAGCAGACTAAGCTATTCTATCTATCACAGCCACAACAAGAACAAACCAGACAATGAGCAACTAAACAACATAAGAATTTTATAGTGGTTCCCCAACCTGGGTACATCCACTCTTCTACCACCCTGGTAGGAATCCACTAGCTGGTTTTGATCAGGTGACTGCCACCTTTGAGCTTTTGATCAGGTGCCCAAAAACCAACTCAAGTCTTTTGATCAGGAGACTTGCAACCAAGGGAATAACTTTTGAAGGAAGTTAAATAACCCTTTATACAGAGAGGGGAGAGAGATTGATGGTGTCTTCTCTTTCTCAAACAACTGAGAAGACTAGTGGATCTTTGATGTTGACAAAGCTCCCCCTGAGATATTGAATGTTTCAGGAAGACTGGAGCTTTGCTTTAGGGTGTAGGTCTTCAGCCTTGTACTGTCAATGTCCAGGAATCCACTAGACTGATGTTGAATAGTTATCTCTGAAGATTCCAGACTCTGAAGAAGACTCTTTATTTGTGATGAATGTTCTTCTTCAGATTACAAGACTGACAAGGAAAAGAACAAAGATGTTTTCTGCACACAGAAGAAAGTTCTGTATTGTTTTAGTGCTCTGGATTTTCTTCTCTGTAAAGCTCTGTGTTTAAATTGTTCTCTGTTGTTCTCTGTGTCGTCTTGTGTATCTTGTGTCGATAGAAGAGAGAATCTCTTTTATATTTTGCAATCAATTTCTCCTTTGAATTTTGAATTCTGGCATTAATTATTGATTGCATGGAGAATGAAATACGGCTGGAATGTCTGTCATAAATGAGTTTTCCCAACTGTCCCTAATAAAATAAGCACTTTTGAGCCTTTTTTTTATTTCAATTGATAGTTTCACATATCAATTCATTTTCACCAAAGCTAAATTTTTCCAACCTATCTAATTACACTAATCTTTTGAGTTTCATTAAAAATTTTCATGATTTTGATAAGGTTGTGTTGTGATTTATTCGGAGAACTTCTTGAAAAAGTATGCTCAAAAGAAATGTTTACCTTTGTTTGGCCAATTTCAAAATTAAAAGAAAAATTTATTTATGGCCTTTGTTTTGAAAAAAAAAATAAAGGTAAAGAAAAAGAAAAATATTTATTTATGATTAAATTTTTATAACTCTTTATTTTGTTTTAGTGTGATTTTAAAGCATTCTTGTTTATCTCTGAATTCACTCCTATTCATAATCCTAAACCAAACGTTTCAGTCCTAATAAACCCTTTTGATTCATGCTTTTGAATTTTATTTATTAGCTAAGTAAAGAAGAAAAGCAGATTAGTAAAGTTTTGTATTTAAATTTATATTTTTTGTTATTTGATTAATATAGTTATAATGTGTCTCTTGGATCTAGTAACAACTCAACGAGCTTTTTCATTTTGTTGCTTTACCTAATTTATTTAAAGAATTTTGTTAAAATTTTGGATGATTTATTTTCATTAGTAAAGTCTATAAATTGTTAAACCATGCTTAAGTAACTGCTTTAGGTTTACGTTTCACCTTCTCCCGACTTAAAATTTCGCATAGTACTTGTGTAAGTATAATTAGAACTTATTGGATTAGTCACTTTTATGTTAGTTAGTTTTTATATCTTTGCTTGGGGACAAACAAAGCTTAAGATTGGGGGAATTTGATAGTATGTTTTTTAGTCAAAAATATTAGGGTATTTTCAGGTTTTTAATGCACAAATCATGTCTTGTAAGTTTATATGTTGACCTCCTTTTGTATGCATTATTGTCTCTAATGCGTTTTCTTCTTTTTGCAGGTTTTCATGGCTTTCCGCCAGTTTTGCTGTTACACGCCCCAAGGTCACTGTCACAACCCGCATTTTCACCGCATAAAATAACTTATCAGAGTAAGAAAAAATGTGTGTCATGATGCCACGTCAGCAGGGGATAACTGCGGACGCTCAGGCAAACACCTACTTAATCATGAAGAAAGATTCTTTAAGTTATTTTAAGGAAAAAAATCAGTTTAAGTACAGTAGTTAGTCGTATCCCTCGGCTTAGAGGCTCATCTAGTCCACAAATCAAAATATAATTATACGCTGCGGAAAAATACTTGTTTAGATTGACTCCAACATCCTATATGAGTATAAATGTCACCAAAGGACAACTCATGTTATGCAAGACTCTAAATTTATAATAGTAGTAAGGATAGCTTTTACAGTCGCTAAATATAACAAGTTAGAATTTTAAATTATGCATTGAATGAAGTAATAGTAGTAGATTTTATACTTAAAAATACCTAACATGCATTCCTAGCATAAATCCTCTAAGAGAGCAAGTAATCCACGTCCACATATAGAGAAATAAGCAGCTAGCAAGTATCTAAAAGTAACAATTATGTGGGCGTCAACAAACTGACACGAACCCACAAACAGAAATGTATGTCTGAGCCAGTAAAAAACAGAATAAACAACAAACTACCTCGTTAAGACGAGGCAACAACTACGGCCAACACTGGGCCTAAAACTCCAAAACCAGCTCTGCTATCTGCTACAGCTCTGAATCTGAGGCATTCCAAAAACAGAACACCTCAGCAAAAAGGTACAAATGGTGGCAGACAAAAAACAGGACAAAATAACAAAGGTCAAAGGGGGTAGCAACCCAAGACCAAAAGCACTGAAGTAAAGTACAAAAAGAAACGAGGCATCCACAGGAAAAGAACTCGTATATAATTCATCACGTGCAACAAAAGTGCACCAGACGCACGAGGATAAAAGGTGACCACATGATTAAATCATAAGGGAAAAAGTACAAAACCTTTATTAGGCACCTGTGGTCGACTCTACCCAAAAACACGGACGAGGTGGTCACTAAACTAGACACACCCTCATGAATATAATATTCGTTTAACTGCGAGTGAGTCTCATACTCTCCACCATAAACTGTAGATGCCCAAAAACCTTGTAAACTTCCACAAGGTACTAATAAAGGCATCAAACATTGCGGAGGTGGTTTCGTCCACTAACTCCCACTATCAAGAAAACTCACAAGAAAACAACCACATTATCTCGAGATTTGGCAAGTCAGATTCTACATGACACTTCTAGATTAAAGACGCGCTTGATCAACCTCTAGGAGCGATTTACAATCCTAGATAAACTCTAACACGTTCTATAACGACGATAAATAAGGCGATTAAAGCCAATACTAAAAATATTTTACCAAATCTCTATGAAGTTACCAGATTTAGTTAACAAGACAAGATTTAGAAATTTTCAATTGACTGAAAGATTAGACATAGCTATAACTTGGAAGGACATAAAAAAATGCAAGAAGATAAAGGAACAAAATTCATTTGTTACCATCAAATCGGACAAGGAGAAAAGAGGGTAAACCACCACTTGCCTTACTTTTACCGGAAAAGTTCTCTGAATCAGTCCACGTCGCAGATCAGGGCAAAAGAGGATGGGGCAAGTTGAAATCTAGACAAAAATGACCGAAATAGAGGTTAGGGCCGAAAAACCATAACGAGAAAACTCAAGAAACGGGGATGATATTACCACGATGGCGTAGCTCTTGGTGAGAGCTTTCCGGATCTATGTTCGGTTGAAGATTTCGAGTAACGGAGCACCGTCGGTGGCCACCGGAAGGTTTACGAAATATTTTCTCTCTCTCGCACTTCGCTCTGGTTCGGGAGAAAAGAATCGGAGAAGATGAAGTGTTTCGTTTCTTTTTATCTTAGGGTATAGGAGTATATATATGTACTTATAAAATACTTTGTCTACATTAGAATAAAAACTGATTTATTAGGAGCGGTTTTGCGGGAACCAAAAATAAAGATCTAGGATGACTCCACATCAAAAAGTGTCCAAGATAAAAATTTTAGATCTCGTCATGACGAACAAATTTCATGTTGACCAGTTTTCATAAGACACCGTTTTGACCCTCAAAACAGTGCCCGAACTCAGACTGTACAGACTACTCGAGAGGAAACAGTTTACTCGAGATGGAGGGGTTTACTAGAGATGGAGACTCGAGATGGAGGGGTTTACTCTAGACGGAGACTTTGTGAACTTGGGATAATCATAGGAACTCGAGATAATATGCATAGAACTCGAGTGGATCAGGTCTACTCGAGATAGTAGGCATAGAACTCGAGAGAATCAATCGAACGGGCTATTTATGAGAAGTTTCGGGAAAATCCGAAATAGAGGTCTAAGATGGCTTCAAATCAAAACATGTCGTACATGAAAGTTGTAGATCTCGTCGAGATGAACAAGTTTAATGGTGACCATTTTTTACATAAGACACAGTTTTGACGCTCAAAAAGGCTCCCGAACATAAACAACAATGGACTACTCGAATGGCAGAATGAACTACTCGAGTGGCAGAATGAACTACTTGAGTGACAGAATAAACTACTCGAGTGGCATAATGAAATACTCGAGTGGCAGAATGAACTACTCGAGTAGCAGAATGAACCACTCGAGTAGCAGAATGAACGACTCGAGTAGCAGAATGAACTACTCGAGTAGCAGAATGAACTACTCGAGTAGCAGAATGAACTACTCGAGTAGCAGAATGAACTACACGAGTACATGCAGAAATCAGTCGAGTACAATTGCCTGAAAAACAATTTTTTTTGCAAATATGTCCTTTTGATCAAACTATATGAATGAATGATAAAAAAACATTTTTGAATAGTAATATAATATTAAAATATTCATATTTTATATATTTTATATTTTTTTTGAACAAGGACATACGAGATCAAAACGGAGGCTCAAACACGTGCCGAATTAAATGAAATTCTCACCATAGACGAACACTGACGCTACGAACGCAACGGCGAAATCAAAACCAAAATCCGCCGATCCATTCTCGAGATATAAATTTTCAAAGTTTACGACGAACATAAATTCCACAAAACTTCGGAAAATCGCCGAGGCCCAAATATCGCTCAGATCACGACAAAACTTGACGCGCAAGTCTAAAATTACTTAACTTAAATTCCAAATGCAAAATTTTCCCGATTATGACAAAAGTTCGGCCGACTCGACCGCACTGACGCGAAAATGTCTTAACGGCATTGCGTCTCCAACTCGACGTTAAAAGTAACGCCGCGACGTCATAAATATGACGATGCTCATTCAAATAAAATCATCGAAAAAGTCGGGGGCGTTACAGTCACTCCACCTAAAAAGAAGTTTCGTCCCGAAACTTAACACAACTCTAAAAGCAAACCAAACCGATAAAATCAAACATTACTTAAATTATAATGACATACCCGAAACTAAGAGAAGAGGTGAGGGTGATATTCCCTCATCGCTGATTTCAATTCCCACGTCGCGCTCTCGACATCTTGATTTTTCCAAAGAATCTTGACCATATGGATGGTCTTTCTCTGTAAAAAACACTCCTAAGAATCCAGAATAAGAATAGGTTCTTCCACATACGTAAGGTTGGGCTGAATCTAGGGCATCGAGTCAAGGACTTGACGATCATTACGAACACACTTCCGCAACTAGCTCACATGGAACACATCATGGACACCAGGGAAGGTCGCAGGCAAATCCAGCCTATAAGCTGACACTCCGATGCGCTCAAGAATCTGGAAAGGTCCCACATACCGGGGGTCTAACTTATGGTTCCTTCCAAACCTTTTAACGCCTGACATCGGAGAAACCTTTAGAAAAACCAAGACTCCAATGGTGAACTCCAGATCGACCCTTTGTTGATTAACACACTTCTCATAGCGCTCTTGAGCCACTCGGGGCTTTTCTTGATTATGAGTCACAACACAATTCCTCTCCTCAAGGGCTTCCGGACCTAGTAACGGTCTCTCACCGACTTCAGGCCAAAACAAAGGAGTTCTACAACGCCTCCCATATAAGGCCTCCAACAGGCCATCTGCAGACTCTCTTGATAACTATTATTGTATGCAAACTCCATGAGTCTGAGATGCTCATCCCAAGCACCACCATGATCCAAAATATAACATCTGATCATGTCTTCTACAATCCGATTTATCCTTTCTGTCTGACCATTCGTCTACGGATGATACGCGGTGGAATACCTCAAATCGGTACGCAACCCCTCCTGTAAACTCTTCCAAAAGCGAGACGTAAATCTGGAGTCCCGATCTGATACAATGCTAACAGACACTCCATACAACCTGATTACCTCTTCAAGGTATAGCTCAGCTATCTTCTTCATCGAATACCCAATCTTAAACAGAACAAAGTGAGCACACTTTGTCAATCTGTCGACTATCATCCAAACAGAGTCGTGCCGACGAGGAGATTTTGGTAGACCGGTGATGAAATCCATTGAAATACTCTCTCATTTCCAACTTGGAATATCGAGCGATGTCAGTTTACCACCAGGCCTTCTATGATCAGCCTTAACACGCTAACACATATAACATTCTGATACAAACTTCGCGATATCACTCTTCATCCTCGACCACCAAACAATTTGCTTTAGATCTTTGTACATTTTAGTGGAACCAGGGTGGTAGGCTACAATGGAACCATGAGCTTCAGCACAGATCTTAGCCCGAATGTCGCCAAAGGCGGGGACACAAAATCTACCTCAATACTTCAAGGTATCCAACTCATCCAAGGAGAAATCAGGTAGCTCTCCCTTCACCGTTCTATTCTGGAGGTGTAACAAATCCGGATCATCCTTCTGATGTGCTCGAGTAAGGGAAATCCAAGAGGGTTATTCTGCTTCTAGACTAGCAGACACAGTACTACTCCCAACCTCAATATCCATCAATAAGAATTCTTCCACCAAGGACTGTACCGATAGATTAAAAATTTTAGCGGTCTTCTACTCAAAGCATCAGCTACTACATTAGCCTTTCCTAGATGATAAAGAATTTCCACTTCATAATCAGCCACATATTCTAACCACCGACGCTGTCGCAGGTTTAGTTCCTTCTGAGTGAAGATGTACTTCAATCTCTTATGGTCCGTATAGATCTTGCGCAGCACGCCATACAATAAGTGTCTCCAAAGCTTCAGCGCATAAATTACAGCAGCAAACTCCAAATCATACGTAGGATAGTTTTTCTCGTGAATCTTCAGTTGCCTCGATCCATACGCGATCAACTTACCATCTTGCATTAAAACACAACCAAGTCCGATGTGTGATGCATCAACATACACAGCATACTCAACTCCTTTAGTAGGTAAGGTTAAAATTGGAGCAGTACATAATCTCTTCTTCAGTTATTGGAAAGCTTCTTCACACTTATCACTCCAAATGAATACAGTATTCTTTTGATTAAGTCTAGTTAGAGGAGCAGACAGCACCGAAAACCCTTCCACGAATCTTTTATAATAGCCAGCTAGGCCTAAGAAGCTCCAAATATCCTTAGGTGTATAAGGTCTCTCCCATTCCATCACAGCAGAAATCTTGGTCGGGTCTACAAAAATACCATCCTTGCTTACAACATGACCCAGAAAGGACACTTGAGGTAGCCAGAACTCACACTTGCTCAACTTCACATATAACTTATGCTCCCTCAGGGTCGACAAAATCAAACGTAAATGCTGAGTATGCTCCTCAACATTGTGGGAATACACCAAGACATCATCTATAAACACAATAACGAATCGTCCAAGAAATCCTTAAACACCCTATTCATCAAATCCATGAAAGCAGATGGTGCATTAGTTAAACCGAAAGACATCACCCAAAACTCATAGTGTCCATGTCGAGAACAGAAAGCGGTTTGTGGAATATCTGCCTCACGAATTCTTAACTTGTGGTAGCCTGAGCGAAGATCGATCTTTGAAAATACCGAGCTACCATGCAACTGATCGAACAGATCATCAATCCTTGGCAGTGGATATCTATTCTTAATGGTTACCTTGTTCATTTGTCTGTAATCGATGCAAAGCCTCATCGATCCATCTTTTTTCTTGACAAACAAAACAGGAGGACCCAACGGAGAAGAACTTGGTCTAATAAAACCACAGCTCAGCAACTCATCGAGCTGAGTACGTAACTCATCCAACTCACGCGAAGCCATACGGTACGGTGCTTTGGCAATAGGACGAGTATCTGGTTCGAGGTATATCACAAACTCTATCTCCCTTTCAGGAGGAAGTCCTGGAAGACTATCAGGAAAGACATCAGGAAACTCTCGCACCACCGAGACATCCTCAAGACGTGGTGTAACAAAAGCTATTTCCAGAGCAGAAATAAAAACTAAAAATGCCACGCAACTAGACTCTATAGTACAACAAGCACGTACCGTAGAAATGATAAGGGAAACTCTGTCCTGAAATCCATAGACGCTCATAGGTTGGCCGTCATTCATTTTGAAATCCAGTCGCTTAGCCTTGCACTGGATGAATGCATCATAATTATCCAGCCAATCCATACCCAAAATCACGTCAAAGTCAGTCATATCTAAAATCATAAAATCCGCAAAGGCCAGAAAATTGCCAAGATAAATAGGGCATCTCAGAACTCCTTGATTAGATATCACCGAATCACCGGAGGGAAGCTTGACGTTGAAAGAGTCTCCTAATTGATCCACATTCAGGCAATGTTTATCAACAAACCTCCGGGCCACAAAGGAATGGGTGGCACCCAAATCGAAAAGAATGCGCACCCACCTATTCTGCACCTTAAACTCCCCTAAAACCGTAGCATACATAGCTAAACGAACGATAACTAGGGCAATAACGATAAATAATAAAGATAAATTAAACTGAGGCTAACCTGTTATCACTTGCGTAGTGCTTTGGGCTTCCTCGCTGGTCATCACGTTCAGCTTTCCTTTTCCTTTATCCAGGTTTGGTGGCGGCGGCAGAGCTCGAAGCGGGGCAGGCTGCAGTGGGGACTAAGCCTGGGGGCATGAAGACTTCTGGTGTCCCTTCTGCCCGCACTAGAAGCAAGTCCTTTCTTTCATCCAACAACGACTCACATCATGACCCTTCCTTGCACAGAACGAGCACACTAGCTCTCCCTTGGGTGTACCTTGGATGGCGTGCACCTGCTGCTTCAGGATGGCAGTCCTCTTGAAACACCTTTCGTAAGGGTGGCCAGGACGACCACAGAAGCTACACACTTCCTTACTGTTCTTCTTCTGAGAAGGGCCAGATGCCCTGGAGCTACCATCCTCAATGCCTTTCCTTTTCTCTTTCCTCGCCGAGGTACCGTGGTTCTTGGCATTTTCAATCGCCTCCACTTTCAAAGCGGCTTCCACTGCTTCAGCATAACTTTTAGCTCGATAAGCACATGCCCACTACAGAACATCGCTTCTTAATCCTCCAAGGAATCGCTTCACTCTACCCTCCTCCAAAGCTACCAAATCGGGGGCAAATCTACTCCACTTGCTAAACTCAATCTCGTACTCGCTCACGGTGAGCTGTATCTGCTTCAGATGCAGTAAGTTATTCATCAGGAGGTCCTGCTCGACCGAGGGTAGAAACTTCTTCAGCAGCATCTTCTTAAAAGATTCCCAAGAACAGCCTTCCTTCAGACTCTTTCTTTCCCGAATCCACCAACTCTTTGTCAGGCCTTTTAACGGATAGGCTGCAATCATCACCTTCTGGGCTTCTAGAATTCTGGAATACGAAAACATCTCATCGGTGGAGATGATCCAATCATCTAAAATCAAATATTCGGCACTCCCGTCGTAGGTGGGAGGTCCCAACCGCTGGAAGTGCGACATGAAATTCATTTCTGGTGGTATCGCCATCGTGGGCACCAGAGGAGCAGGAGGATCGGGCACGGTTTGGCATAAGGCAGGCTCTTGCACTAACGGTTGTTGCGTGGGAGTGTCAGACAACAAAGATTGAATTTACATTTGCATCACAACCAATTGTCTCAACAGAGCCTCATTGCTCTGACGCAGACCCTCGATAATCGCATCACTTTGTGCACCTGATGACTCACCCTCCGACTGGGGAGTCGAACTCGTCGCAGGACGCTTTGGTGGCATTTCTAAAAAAGCAAACAGACAACTCATCAAAATCCTAGCTTATAACAAAGCCACACGACTAGTTCAGACCATACATAGAAGACACTTGCTTATGCTGCAACTCGCTCTAGGATTTTATAAGGATGCTATGTCCTACTTAGGATGATATCCTCTCATCCTATTGACTCTTGTGCCTATGACATGAATGCATGTATTCTTTATTCTTATTTAAAATCATGTGTGTACATATGTCATCATGTAAACATTAACTTAGCACGCGTGCTTATGCGATGATATGCAATGTATGTAGTGCTATGCATTCTAAAAAGGCCCTAATGCATGTTATGAACGACATACAAATGAAATGTTATACATCCCATACTACATAACATCGCATGCAACGAGAAAAGAAAACGTGCTAATGGCACCCATGTGATGGTGGTTATGCATCTCATACTACATAACCGTCACATGTTGCCACCTATGGTGGATCCATATACAAACACATATTATGCATCTCATACTACATAATATGCCTCGTATACTTCTTATCATGCTATGAGTGTAGTGACTATGCTTCGGCTAAGATGTACTGATGACACATCGGTGTGTGAATGAAATGTCACTAAATAACTAACACTAACAAGGGAAGGTTGCTCGACCAATTGTCAAGCAACCTGGCTCTGATACCAACTGTCACAACCTGCATTTTCACCACATAAAATAACTTATCAGAATAAGGGAAAATGTGTGTCATGATGCCACGTCAGCAGAGGATAACTGCAGACGCTCATGCAAACACCTACTTAATCATGAAGAAAGATTCTTTAAGTTATTTTAAGGAAAAAAATCAGTTCAAGTATAGTAGTTAGCCGTATCCCTCGGCTTAGTGGCTCATCTAGTCCACGAATTAAAATATAATTATACGCTGCGGAAAAATACTTGTTTAGATTGACTCCAACATCCTACATGAGTATAAACGTCCCCAAAGGACAACTCATGCTATGCAAGACTATAAATTTATAATAGTAGTAAGGATAGCTTTTACGGTTGCTAAATATAACAAGTTAGGGTTTTAAATTATGCAATGCATGAAGTAATAGTAGTGGATTTTATACTTGAAAATACCTAACATGCATTCCTAGCATAAATCCTCTAAGAGAGCAAGTAATCCACGCCCACATATAAATAAATAAGCAACTAGCAAGTATCTAAAAGTAACAATTCTGTGGGCGTCAACAAACTGACACGAACCCACAAACAGAAATGTATGTCTGAGCTAGTAAAAAACAAAATAAACAATAAACTACCTCGCTAAGACGAGGCAACATCTACGGCCAACACTGTGGCCCAAAACTCCAAAACCAGCTCTGCTATCTACTACAGCTCTGAACTTGAGGCATTTTAAAGACAGAACACCTCAACAAGAACGTACAAATGGTGTCAGACAAATAACAAGCCAAAATAACAAAGGTCAAAGGGGTACCAACCCAAGACTAAAAGCACTGAAGTAAAGTACAAAAAGAAACAAGGTATCCACAGGAAAAGAATTCTTATATAGTTCACCACATGCAACAAGAGTACACCAGACGCACGGGGATAAAAGGTGACCATATGAGGGAAAAAGTACGAAATCTTTATTAGGCACCTGTGGTCGACTATACCCCAAAACACGGGCGAGGTGGTCTCTCAACTGGACACACCCTCACGAATATAATATTCGTCTAACTGCGAGGGAGTATCATACTCTCCACCCTACACTGTAGACGCACAAAAACCTGGTAGACTTCCACAAGGTACTAATAAAGGCATCAAACATTGTGGAGGTGGTTTCGTGCACTAACTCCCGCAATTAAGAAAACTCACAATAAAACAACTACATATATCTCGAGATTTGGCAAGTCAGATTCTACATGACACTTCTAGATTAAAGATGTGGTTGATCAAACTCTAGGAGCGATTTACAATCCTACATAAACTCTAACGCATTCTATAACGACGGTAAATAAGGCGATTAAAGCCAATACTAAAAACATTTTATCAAATCTCTATGAAGTTACCAGATTCAATTAACAAGACAAGATTTAGAAATTTTCAAGTAATCGAAAGATTAGACATAGCTATAACTTGAAAGGACATAAAAAAATGCAAGAATATAAAGGAACACAACTCATTTATTACCATCAAATCGGACAAGGAGAAAGGAGGGTAAACAACCACTTGCCTTGGTTTTACCGGAAAAGTTCTCCGAATCAGTCCACGTCGTAGATCGGGGCAAAAGAGGATTGAGGATGTTGAAATCTAGACAAAAATAATCGAAATAGAGGTTATGGTCGAAAACCCTAACGAGAAAACTCAAGAAACGGGGAAGATTTACCACGATGGCGTAGCTCTTGGTGAGAGCTTTCCGGATCTATGTTCGGTTGAAGATTTCGAGTACCGGAGCACCGTCGGCGGCCACCGGAAGGTTCACGAAATATTTTCTCTCTCTCGCTCGCCGCTCTGGTTTGGGAGAAAAGAATCGGAGAAGATGAAGTGTTTCGTTTCTTTTTATCTTAGGGTATATATATATATATATATATATATATATATATATATATATATATATATATATATATATATATATATATATATATATATATATATATACTTATAAAATACTTAGTCTACATTAGAATAAAAACTGATTTATTACGAGCAGTTTCGCGGGAACCGAAAATACAGGTCTAGGATGACTCCACATTGAACAGTGTCCAACATGAAAGTTGTAGATCTCGTCGAGACGAACAAATTTCATGTTGACTAGTTTTCCATACGACATAGTTTTTACCCTCAAAACGGTGCCTGAATTCAGACTATACAGACTACTCGAGAGGAAACAGGTTTACTCGAGATGGAGGGATTTACTCGAGATGGAAGGGGTTTACTCGAGACAGAGACTTTGGGAACTCGGGATAATCATAGGAACTCGAGATAATAGGCATAAAACTCAAGTGGATTAGGTCTGCTCGAGATAGTAGGCATAGAATTCGAGAGAATCAATCGAATGGGCTATTTATGAGCAACTTCGGGAAAATCAAACATAGAGGTCTAAAATGGCTTTAAATCGAAAAGTGTCCAACATGAAAGTTGTACAACTTGTCGAGATGAACAAGTTTTATGTTGACCATTTTTCCATACGATACAGGTTTGACCCTCAAAATAGCTCCCGAACGTAAATAACAATGAACTACTCGAGTAGCATAATTAACTACTCGAGTGGCAGAATGAACTACTCGAGTAGCAGAATGAACTACTCGAGTAGCAGAATGAACTACTCGAGTCGCAGAATGAACTACTCGAGTGGCAGAATGAACTACTCGAGTGGCAGAATGAACAACTCGAGTGGCAGAATGAACAACTCGAGTAGCAGAATGAACTACTCGAGTACCATAATGAACTACTCGAGTAGCATAATGTACTCGAGTACGAGTACATGCAGGAATCACTCGAATACAATTGCAGGAAAAACACTTTTTTTTTGCAAATATGCCCTTTTGATCAAACTATATGAATGAATAGTAAAAGACATTTTTGAATAGTACTATAATATTAAAATATTCATATTTTATATATTTTATATTTTTTTTGAACAAGGAAATACGAGATCAAAATGGAGGGCCAAACACATGCCGAATTAAATGAAATTCGCACCATAGACGAACACTAACGCTACGAACGCAACGGCGAAGTCAAAACCAAAATCCGACGAGCCATTCTCGAGATATAAATTTTCAAAGTTTACGACGAACATAAATTCCAGAAAACTTCGGAAAATCGCCGAGGCCCAAATATCGCTCAGATAGCGACAAAAGTTGACGCGCAAGTCCAAAATTACTTAACTTAAATTTCAAATGCAAAATTTTCACGATTACGACAAAAATTCGGCTGACTCGACCGCACGGACGCGAAAATGCCTTAACGACATTGCACCGACAACTCGATGTTAAAAGTAACGTCACGACGTCATAAATATGACGATGCCCATTCAAATAAAATCATCGAAAAAGTCGGGGGCGTTACAGTCGTGCCCTATCCGGGCGTTTAGGGAGTGTAACCCAGATGGAATGAAGGTATCGGTCCGAAGTCAGGTTCCAAGAAAATTCTGTTTACACGCCCTCAGTCACGCCCGAGTACCACCGACACGGGCATGTTTCTGAGGTGTGTACCCAAGTTCCAAGGAATCACCGCATCATGACTTTTTCCCATTCCACCGTCACGTCGCAGCTTACACGCCCGTTTTACACGGACGTATCATCGAGGTGTGTAACTCAACTACGACGCCCGTCACTTCCAGCATTTAATTTAAGCCAAAAAGTCATGCCGAATGTGTCACGCCCCAGGTACACGCCCAACCTAGGCGTGTAAGGGGGGCGTGACCCAGCCTGAAAAATTTCTATAAATTGTGCCCATCTCCAAGGGTTGAGGATCCAGATTTTTAGAGGGGAGGTGCTGCCAATCAGATTCTTGAGCTCTTTTTAAGTGTTCTTCCTTGTTTTTTCTCTCTCTCTCTTTTATTTCAAGCCTTCTTAGCTTATCATTTCATGCAAGTGTTGTAATAGTGTTGTAATTTCATTTTCTAGATGGAAGTCTTATAATGAGCTATTGTGAGTTTATTTCAGAGCATTTTGGTTCAATGTTTTTGTTTTTCAACATTCTTGTGATCGCTTTTATCACACTTGTGATTTGTTTGGAAACTCTTTTTGTGATGTCCCTATGTCATCTTTGTTGTGCAATAAGACATAAAATAGTTCGATATTCCCTTTCTCTTTCTCTCTTTCTCATTATGCATTTTCTTCACATAGTTTTTGTTCACTACTACTTCATGAATAACTAAATCCTCCTTGTACTCGATCTTGATGATCCGAGGTTCGAGTTAATTAAGTTATGATGCTTTAAGTTTACTTTTTCTATTTAGGGTTTAGGCCTTCGATTTACATTTGAAAAATTCATGTTTGGAGTTATATCATCCATATATAATTTTCATATTTATTTTCACTCTTAGCTAGCCGAGAGGCTCGTAGTTTGAAGTGAACACTCAAGAGTAAAGAGTGTTGCATACACCCATCGAGAGAGGAAGACGTTAAATCTCCCAGATTAGAGTGAAATCCAATAGTGGGGTTCACCGCGTAAAGAGAGCTTTAGGTCTCCGATTTGGACGAGAGTTCGGTCGGACCTTCTTAAACTCAGTTGGGCACAAATTCAAGAGAAGTGTGTTCAAGCTTTGGGAACCTACACAATCAAGGTCCTTTACCCTATTAAGTTACGGTTTATTATCGCATTTTTTCTAATCAACTTTTGCCGAGGAGATTCTCAATCGAGTTCTTTCCTATTTCATCGTTTCAATCCCTCGTTGTAATTGCTTTTAGTATCCCTTTATTTAAACTTCACGTAGTTCTCTTCTTAGTGAAAATATTTCTTTTCTTAATTGTAATTAATTTACTTTTGACAAGCCATAAAACAATCCTTCGATAAGATAATAGTCTTCGTGTGAGTAAAATTACTCAACAGTTCCCGGATATTAATACGACACTTGTGTCTCCTAGCTATAATTCGATAGGTATACTTGCCTAGATGGATTGCTAGTTCATTTCTTATTTTATTCACGATTAGTAGACACCTGGGAGTGAGGTGGAGATGGAGATATATGAATTGGAGATGGTATAGGTGACTGAAGAATGAGGGAGTCATCATGTGGAGTTGATGACTGAATAGGAGATTGATGTGGAGATGGAGAAGAGAGTCGATTGAATGTGGGAAAAGAGGTAGAAGGAATGTCCTCAATAAGATGAGATGATAGTGGTGATTGAGGAACTGGAGAATATGAAGGTGATGGATGTAACGCCCCGAAACTCAAAAGAGCGACGGGGGACGTTTTGGGCCAGTTTTGGGTTCTGGCTGCAAGCATACGGCCTGGGACACGGGCGTGTCCCAGGGCGTGTCAAGCTTGTGTCGACACCTAGCCGGGAAGTCGACATTTTGCTCTCGACATTGTGTCGAGACTGGGCACATGGCCTGCGACACGGGCGTGTCGCAGGGCGTGTCGACCCGTGTCGATACTTAGCCCGCGAAGTCGACACACTGCGCTCGACGAAGTGT
The DNA here is from genome assembly GCA_039583875.1 of Platanthera guangdongensis. Taxonomy (NCBI): domain Eukaryota; kingdom Viridiplantae; phylum Streptophyta; class Magnoliopsida; order Asparagales; family Orchidaceae; genus Platanthera; species Platanthera guangdongensis. The sequence goes on from CM077149.1 coordinate 90,276,336, forward strand.
CGAGACATGGCACACGGCCTGCGACACGGGCATGTCGCAGGGCGTGTCGACCCGTATCGACACTCGTCCCGGGGAGTCGACATTTTGCTCGACGTTGTGTCGAGACAAGGCACACGTCCTAGGACATGGGGGTGTCCAAGGCCGTATCGTCAGGTCGACGATCTTCGCTCGACGAAGTGTCGAGTGTCGAGACCGTGTACACGGCCTGGAGCCCAGGCGTGTTGAGGTGACACGGGCAAGGACACGGGCGTGTCCTAGAACCCGTGCAGTGCTCGGGTTGTTTTCGGGGAAAAATGATGGGTGTACACGGTCGGCCACACGACCGTGTTAGGTGGAACACGGGCATATCAGATCGAACACGGGCGTGTTCGATGCCCGTGTGTTGTTCCAGGCACGTCGATTTTGACGGCGAATGAGGCACACAGCCCTAGACACGGGCGTGTGCCAGGCCGTGTGCGGTCCAGATTGGGCATTTCGGTCCCGAATCAAAGCCGTTCATTTCTTTAATTGATGATCCAACGGCTGTGGGTTGTTCTTGAAGGGATATATGTTGAAACTTGTGAAGTGTAAGTGGTTGACAGGACAGGCCGGACGGCCTTGGCGGATAGCATTGTCGGACTAGGCAGACTGGGCGGACTGTGTTGTGCGGCCTAGTGGAAAGTCTGGAGGAAGCCGGCTGTCTTCTGAGCGGGTTGTTTGCATGGAGTCCGCGGACTATGCGGCCTGGTATCTGCGGATAAGGCTTTGGCTGTGGTTTTACCAAGGAGTGGCCTGAGCGGATGAAGGCTTGCGGACTGGTGCTTTGCTCAGTGGCCGTGGTGCAAGCTTGTGCTGATAGGCGGTTTGGCTCGTGTCCGCAGGAAGCTTGCGGACTGATGTGTCCGCAGTTTGGGCTGTTGCGGACTGAGGTAGAGCTTGGCTGAGGCCTTGTCGAGCTCTGGTGGTACAGCATGTGTTTTGCTGTGGAGGTCTTTGGCGGACTGATGTTTGGAGTCCGGGAGGAGGCTGCTGCGATAGGGCAGGTGCGCGAGTAGCGTGCGGACTGCTGGCGGTCTGTGTTATGGTGTTTGGCGGACGAGAGTTTATGTCCACCATGCTCGCATTGGCCTTTGATGGTTTTCGACTTGGTCACACTCTGTGCCAAGGCCATGGTGTCCGTGGTATCCGCCAAGTCCGCTGTGACTGAGCGAACTGTTTCTATCTGCCTTTGGTCATGGACTTGTGGCGGATTGAGGTGTGAGTCTTGCGGACTGCCTCGGGTTTGGGCGGACTGCCATTGAAGGGGGATTGATGTCCTGCAGTGGTTGGAGCTTTGCGGGCTGATGCCTTGTCCGTATAGCTTGGGCGGACTGTAGAGGGTTCGCCAATGTTGCCTTGCTCCTGGCGGTTTTCCTTGGTATCCGGCTAAGTCCTTGCGGACTCTGCGGACGGCGTTTTGCTATCGCGCGGGCTGGGGAGGTGTCTCTATCTCTAGGGCGGTGACCACACTCCTCACCTCGCCTATAAATAGGACCCCCCTGGCAGGTCTACAGTAACTTGAGTGAACAGTAAGTTGGGTTGGGCAAGGAGCTGCGGTCTCAGTTTGTCTGTCCGCGCGGATTGTTTCAATGCTGACGTTTGTTGTGTGTAGGTCACGCGGGTAGCTTCAAGGAGCCAGGAGTTTGGCTGTGACTTCGGTCAAGTACTTGGAAGTGTGCGGTCTCTACGGATTTAGCAGGAGGTCGCTCTGTGGCTTGTCAGCTCTATTTCATCTTTGCCAGCTTCAATAACCTGTCCGCCGGCTTTATGCGGGTAGGAGGTGTTCCTCAGTTCAGCCTCAGTAGGAGACGAATAACGGTGTGTCTGCGGGGCCTCGTGGCTTCGGCAGACTCCGTGGCTATTCAGCGGTTTGCAGCTAAGTTCGAGCAGTCTCAGCGGACTCGGCGACCTCGGCGACCTCGGCGGTCTCGGCGGACTCCGGTGCTGTCCGCCCGGCTTGTTTTTTGGTGCTTTCTGTTTACAGCTGTTATACTAGTGAAATCATGTCTCGCTATGTATGCCTCGTATTGTAAAGAAGTGAATGAATAAAAGACCTGCTTGTGCTTCCATTGTTTGTTGGGATTAACCTTTGTTCCTTGGTTTTCCGCTGGTTCAACGTGAGAACTGGGTAGTTCTGAAGGTATTAATTTGGCGTTTGGGCTATCTTGCTGACCACGTTGAGAAAATTTAACATGGTATCAGAGCGAGGTTCAGTTGCATGAGCGGAACTCAACCAGTGTTGTTACTCAGTGATTGAGTGGTGCTTAACCTGTGTTGTTGCTCGGAGCTTCTGAAAGGGTGCCAACAGGTGTTGTAATGGAAGGGAGCTTTGCAAGAGGTCTGGGCATTGAACTCTTAACGCCGACTAACATTAAGAAGTGGAAGTCGTGCATGAAGAGCTATCTTCTTGGAGAGAAGCTGTGGGAAGTCGTCGGTGGTGACGACAGATAGGAAGTCACGGCTGCATTCGGTACTGCTGAGCAGGTTAGGCTATGGAGAAGAACAAATGCTAAAGCGGAGTTCATTCTGAAGAGAGCAGTATCTCCGGAACTGTTTGATCACATCGTTGGATGTGAGTCCGCTGCTGATATTTGGACAACCATTGATGAGTTGTTCAATAGGAAGAATGTGGCGCGGCTTCAGTTCCTGGAGTATGAGTTGGCCAGGGCAACTCAGGGAGACCTTTCCATCTCGAAGTACTTCTTAAAGATGAAGAGCTTGTATGCTGAGTTGTCGGCACTGTATCCTGATGAGCCTATCTCTGAGGCGAAGATGAAAAGGCACATTATCCGCGGCTTGCGGAAGGAGTATGTGGCCTTTGTCACATCTGTTCAAGGGTGGGCTACTCAGCCGTCTTTGCTGGAGCTGGAGATTCTGCTTACATCGCAGGAGAGCTTGGCAAGGCAGATGGCTGGAGTGAACCTGAATCAGGAAGGCAGCGAAGCTCTCTTCTCAGGCAAGAAGAAAGGATGGGAAGGGAAGAAGAAGAAGAAGGTGCAGGTCGTTGGTGAGAAGTAGACTTCAACTTCATATCAGCCGGAGAGGAGCAATGCTTCTAAGGACTGGAAGAAGAATTTGAAGTGCTACCGTGTCATCAGCGAGGGAACTTCAAGAGGGACTACAAGGTCAAACTGCAACCTGGGCATGATGCGGGAAAGGAGGAAGCTTGCTCGAGAAGTGAAGAAGCAGAATGGGGCGGAGCTTTTATGACGGGCACTTGTGTCCGGGCCTTGTCTATTGAGGACTTCAACGGCGGAGGGATCGTGGACTCTGGGTGTGGTCATCACCTCACTGGAGACAATTCGAAGTTCACCTCCATGCATGCGTACTTAGGTAATGAAGCTATTATCACTGCTGATAATACTGTTTATGCAGTAGAGAAAGAGGGGGTCGTGTCTTTGGGTACTGATCAGGGGCCACTCACGTTAAGGAGTGTGTATCACGTACCGGGCATGAAGAAGAACCTCTTCTCGGTGACCAATGCGGTGGAAGCTGGGTATCACGTTTTGTTTGGGCCAACATACGTGAAGTTCCTTCGCAACGTATCAGCGGTAAGGCTGATGTTGCTCATGTAGGGAGGAGGGTGAGAACTTGTTTGTTCTTGCCACCAATTCTTATGTTGATTGGATGAGGGCCAATGATAGCGCTGCTATCTGGCATGAGAGGCTGGGGCATGTTGCCATGGACAAGCTGAAGGCGATGACGAGTAGAAGTCTAGTGAAGGGTTGCCTAAGTTTTGTCCTCCTTTGTGATGGCATGTTGTGCTTGCTGTCAATACGGTAAGACACATCGCCTTCCGTTTGGATAAATCACAAACAAGGAGGCAGAAACCATTGGAGTGCATTCATGGCGACCTGATGGGACGACGGTTACTGCCAGCCTTGGTGGAAGCAGATACATACTTGTCTTGGTTGATGACTAATCAGGTATACTTGGTGTACTTCTTAAAGGAGAAGTGAGAAGCCTTCCTTTTGTTTTGTGGAGTTAAGGAGTTGGTAGAAGGCCGGCTTGGCTTGCGATTAAGAAGCTTAGAACTGATAATGGGGGTGAGTTTTTCTCCTACGAGTTTTCTAACTTCTGCAGGAAGCACGGGATCCAACGAGAGCTTCTTGTGCTCACACTCCACAACAAAATGGGGTAGCGGAGTGAAGATCCGTCATCTGACGGAGACCTGCAAATGTTGGCTTCATGCGAAAGATATCCCAAGGTCTTTTGGGCGGAGGGGATGTCTTGTGCTGCGTTATGTTATCACCGGATGCCACTCCCCTATCAATATGAAGACTCCTATTGAGCTGTTGCTGAAGGAGAAGCCGAGTGTGGGACCCTTAGGGTGTTCGGTTCAACTTGCTACGTGCATGTCCCGGATGCTTCAAGGACAAATCTGGATCGAAGGCAAGGAAACTTGTCTTTGTTGGTTAACGATGAGCGGAAGAAGGGAGGAAATGCATGGACCCTGTGACGAAGAAGTTCGTGGTATCAAGAGACGTTGTCTTTGACGAGCTGAGTCATATTGAGGTGGCTCGGTGGAGCTAACCGGAAGTAGCAAGGTTGATGAAGCACCGGTGGGTGGCTTG